>JAJLWU010000211.1:0-16326 GCA_030570855.1 Tardiomyces digboiensis | reverse complement strand
GAAATTGATCCGAACCGATTTGCTGTTATCAAGGAGCGATATGGACGGGAGCTACGCAATTTCGGTTATGAAGTGCCGTATCGGCAAATGAGCCACTTTTCTGCCTTTTTATTGAATGAACACAGCTGGTCGTTCAAGGACAAGCTAGCTCAACTGGACGCTATTGATGGGGAGACGGTCAAGGCGTTTGCTCATGAGCTGCGAAGCCAGATGGACCTCGAGATTCTAGCTGTTGGCAATCTGACAAAGGAGGAAGCCCTACTTATTGCGAATCGCACAGTCGAAATACTAGAACCGAAGCCCCTAACGTCGTCGCAGCGGGTTGCCGGCCGTTCGTTCCTACTCCGACCCGGGAGCAGCCATATTTATGACGTGTTGTTGGATGATAAGGAGAATGTCAACTCGTGCGTAGACTTTAGTTTGATTGTTGGCCGTCTTAGTGATCGTCAAATCGTCAACAAATGCCAGTTATTTGCGCAGATCATCAAGGAGCCTGCTTTCAACCAACTGAGAACTAAGGAGCAACTAGGATATGTTGCGGGCGCAATCACACGTGCCACACGTACCACCCACGGACTTCGCGTTTATGTTCAGAGCGAGCGGTCAGCAGATTATCTGGAATCGCGCATCGAGACGTTTTTGGAGAAAAAAGTGGCTAGTATTCTCAAACAAATGACTGACGCAGAGTTCAATGCTCACGTCGAGGCTCTGATTGCTTCCAAGTTGGAAAAGAAGAAGAATATTCGCGAGGAGTCGTACTTTTACTGGTACCAAATCACCACGGGCTACTACAACTTCCCGCAGCCAGATATTGATGCCGAAATCCTCAAGTCGTTTACCAAGCAGGACGTTATTGACTTTTACAACGAGCACGTTTCCCCAACCTCGCCAAAGCGGGCCAAACTGGTTGTAAATCTTCGCTCACACTCTCCGCCTATAGTATCCAGTGACCGGCAGCTGACAGCGGTTATAGTCAACGTCGCCCACGAGCATGGTCTCGACTGGGACGATACGGAGTTTGTAGAGTTTTCCAAGTCATGCGCTGGTCTAGAACCGGCGCAAATATTTGAAAAGCTGCGGGCCGTTCTTCAAGACAAGAGTCTAACTGCCAACGAGGTGGCCCAATTTATTTCCGACGCAAAGGCGGCTCTCGAGTCCATCGCTGACACAGGCCGCTATCATCTTCCAGACATGGATAAGCGTGTTGTCATTGAAGACGTGGGTCTGTTCAAGTCAAGCCAGGCTCTTACAGAGGCACCATCGCCTTTACGCGATCTTGCCGTCTACATGGAGAACGAATCCAAGTTGTAGTTAACGTACTTTCCTGGTGACTTTGCAGGCTATACGTGAATCACAAAGGAGATCTCAAAGTTTCCGTTCGCACCCTATATGCTAGAATACATACCGTGCATAACTTTAAGAGTAAAAATAGATCAGCCCCTGCCCTGATACCATGGCAACAACAAATTGTCGAGGTGGATTCCAAAAAGCCCGTGTTTTGAAACGACTCCTTGGACTTTTGTTGAGTGTGTTTTTCATCGCCGCCCGGATTCTTCTAGTCGTTCATTAATCGTGGCTGGGCTATTTGCTATTTTGTTGTTTCTATTTAATACCACAGAGAGAAGTCAAGGATAAAAGAAATAATGAAGTTTGGTTCCGTCGCCGCTATCGTTGTCGCCTCGCTCGCTTCTGGTGTAGTCGCTACTCCGCCTGCGTGTCTTCTCGCCTGCGTGGAGCAAGTTGCCAGAGACGCCAGCTCTTGTGGTGACAACATGGCCAACATTCAGTGTCTGTGCCAGAATGATCAGAGCCAGCTGGAGTCGTGCCTTAACTCGATCTGCCCATCGGGCAACGCCTCGCCCGCTGTCTCTGCTCTTTCGTCAACTTGCTTGGCTCAGAGCGTGACTCTGGGAGCCACCTCTGCGGATCCTACGTCTGCATCTTCGTCCAGCACTGTCGTGTCTACCCAGGCCACTTCAACTTCTGCCGCGGCGTCGTCGGCTAGCAACCCTTCCTCTTCTGGTGATGCTTCTTCGTCGGCGGCTGACTCGTCGTCGTCGTCATCGTCGTCATCTGCTGCTTCTTCGTCGGATTCTGCCTCTTCTTCCGATGCCGCTTCGTCGTCCGGTGACGCTTCTTCCACGGTTCCTGCTTCGTCTGTAGTCCAGACCTCTACTGGTGCTGCGACTGGCGAACTTGTCCCCACTACTGCCGAGGCCACTACCGTTGCTAGCGAGTCATCCGTTGCGACCTCGTCATCCCATGCTACCATGCAGTCGGGCAACGCTAATGCACTTACCATGTCGTCTTCACTTGGCCTTCTCGGCGCTATCGTCGGAGCTCTGTTCTTCTAGACTTACTTTCATCCAATATTTATTTTGAAATAGTTTTATAGATTTCCATTGCCCACAAAAATCGAAAGAAGTCCATTTGACTTAGTGCCGAGATTGTCAGAGACCAGGGTTGGGGCAACCTCACGTCGAGCCAAACTGTGATGGAATGACTACGCGTAGTGTGACCTCAAGACGCGTTTCAATCCAGGCGAAGAGAAAATTGATACAAGATTCGAGTTGCAGCCAAAAAATTGAACAATCTGGCGCTAATTCAATGGCCGCAAAGCGATCCAACAGTGCCGAACCGGCGGCCCTTGGGATCGACCTGGCGACGACAAAGTATAATGACTTGGAGGAAACATTAAAGGTAAGTAGTTGAGCAATTGCCATTAGCTCAAGCCAAGTGATCAATTTTGACTATTGGAAGATGTTTGGTGGACTGAGCGCGCTGCCATCGTCGTAGATGTCGTTACGTTTAACAGCAACAACCGGCTGTGTCTGCTATTCTTGAACCTCTTTGCTGAGATTTAAAACATACTGATATCAGACGCTCAGCGAAAAGCTGAATCGTGTAGACCAGGGAGATGAAACTGTTGATTTGGATGAATTGCAGAAGATTGCATCTGACCTTATGGCACTGGACCTCATGCGACCGAGAGCGGACCAGGGTCAGCGTGCCTACGGTGCCAGCTGCCTTATAGATATTCTCAGAATATTTGCTCCAAATGCTCCATACACAATGGAACAACTCGAGGTAAGTAACAGAAAGGTTGCTGCCTATAGTGCGATATTGACAGCAGAAAATATTTTACTTCTTCATAGACGAGATGCGCAAAATGGGAAGAGGCGCTAAAGACGATGCTTACTATAATGAGCACTTTTACTTTTTTGACACTCTTTCCCAAGTCGAGGCAGTAGCCATAGTGGCAGATCTGAATGACGGAGATAAAATTGTGGAAAAGCTGTTTGATGTGCTCTATGACATCGTGGGCCGAACCAAGCAAGCGAATCTGTCTTTTATTGCAAGCCAAATCATGGGCCAGGTGCTCAACCACGTGCAAGTACTTCCCTTGACGGCTGTCGAGCTGATATTGTCTCACTTTCTTGTCAAGGATATCAAAGCAACCGGCCCAGGCGGAGAGAACAACTACCGGCTACCTATTATTGCTCCAACTTATGATTTATCAAAGGGATTATGCATAGATGAAAAAGACATCATGTCAAAGCAGATGCAGCTTTATTTTTCGCACGTTATGGATAGCCTGGAACAACCAGACAACGAGTCCGAAGACGAGGAGGAAGACGGATACGAGGATGAAATGATACACAGTCTAACAAAATTAAGCGACCTTGTTGTCGAAGTTTGGAAAGCAGTGCCAGAAATCCTGGTCACCGTCTTGGGGGAAATTGAACACTACATGCGAGACGAAAATGTGGAACTCCGGGTCATGGCAACCTCAGTAGTGGATAGGATTCTGCGCTGTGAGGATGATCGGGTCAACTTTATACGTGAGCACAATAGTGCCTACAAAGAATGGCTGGGCCGTTCCCGAGACAAGGATGCCCGGGTGAGGTCAACCTGGGTTCGGTACGTGCCCGAGATTCTTGTGTCGCGGAGCAATATTTTTGATGAGTTAGCCCATCCTCTCGAGAGTTTACTGAATGATGGTGACGAGAAAGTCCGCATCGCTGCCTGCAGGGGTCTTCAGGAAGTGGATGCAGCCACACTTATTTCGAAATTCGAGTCTTTTGATCACGGTCCCCTTAAAATGCTCGAGGCCAGGCTATTAGACAAGCGACCGACGGTTCGCACGGAGGCATTTACGACCGTGGGAAAGATGTATGCATTGGGATACCCGCTAATTCAAGATGGGTGCCAATCAGCAACTAAGCTATTTGGAGCTATACCACCCCTCTTACTCGAGACTGTTTACGCGGACAACAAGGAAGTTTCTGATAGCTTGGATCGCACCTTGTTTGAGGACATCGTCCCCCTGGACCTCGATGCTGCAGAACGCGCCACTCGTATTCTTCGAGTGGCTGGATCGTTGACTGAACGTACGGAAAAGGTGTTTTATGCCATGGTCGACCGCCAGATTCAGACATCATCTTATGTTCTTGCTGCTATAAATATCTGCAAGCAGTTGAGCTCATTAGGCATCAAAAAGGATGATGGGACTCAACTTGATAAGGAGAAGCTTACCAAAACGCTCAGCGATATTCTCAACTACATAGTACCGCAGATTCGCAACGGTCCGCAGAATTTGACTCAGTTTCGAGATCTTCTACTCAAGAACAAGAAATTCCTGGGAGCCCTGTATAACGCGGTGAGCCCTGACGGTGATTTCGCCAAGATTCAGCGCGGCATTACTGATATGGTAAACCAAGGCAAAAGAGAAAGCAAGTCCATGCAGTTGTTTTTGACGTCTTTGGCATATCGGGCCTCTTTCCTGTTGTTCAACAAGAGCAGCGTTATTCAAATTGTCGCCCACACGCATTCGAATAATGACTTGCTTCACGATATAGCACAGAAAACTCTTTCCAAAATCGCTGATTCTATGCCTATGCTGTTGAAACCTCAAATTGAAGAACTGGCTACCCAGATCGCAAATGCAAAATCCGGCGGAGAGGATATAACCAGCATGCTCAAGGTGGCTTCAGTGATGTTTCCAAAGTATCCAGAGGAGATTCCCAATGATGAGAAAATATGGTCGTCTCTAAAATCTCTTGCAATAAGCGGAACGGTGGCAGAGGCGAAGCTTGCGACGCGAGTGCTGAATAATGCGCCTTCGCGTGAACTGACTTTAACCAAGGTTCTCGACATCGTTCTAGAGTCGCTCAACAGCAATCGTGTCACCTCGCCCCAGTTGGCATCATTTGCCGAAATGTACAAGATTGCGCCCGAGATCTGTGAAGATCACCCACTTTTTGATGTTAAGATGCTCATTAAGAAGCTCCAAGTCAATAGCGTTAGTGTGTCGAGCAGCGATCCTGAATGGATCGATGACAGTAGGCTTGCGGACGAGCTTAAGCAAAAGATTCTTGTGTTGAAGATTTTTGTCAACCGTCTTGTGAGCATTGGTGCTGACAAGGAAGCTGTGTCAAAGCTCTACAAATCAGTGTTTCTTGCTTTGTACAACATTATTAATAAGGGGGGCAATATTGTCAGCCAAAAGAATGGTGGCCCGCTCCCTGCATATTTTCAAGCCCGGTTGCGCCTAGAAGCTGGGAAGCAGGTCATGAAGTTGGCCACCACACCTCTCGACTCGCTCTTCCGTGTCACGGATATGGATCTTTTAGTTAATCTTGTACAGGATCCTTTGGCAGAGGTCCGCTCTCGCTTCATTCGCAAGCTTCTCAAGTATCTCACCGAGAGTAAGCTAAACGTCCGATATCTGCCTTTGACATTCATGACGGTGTACGAACCACAAGAAGAGCTTCAGCAATATGTGCAAATGTGGGCAAAGGCACTACATACTCGTTGTCGCGAGTCTAAGAGCACCTCTGTCGAGAAAGCTTTCACCTCGCTTTTACTGCTGGTGAGCCATCACCAAGATCTATTTGAGTCGATTGGCGCAGCATCAGCCCGTCGACCAGATTCCACTACAGACGCCGACGTATTGTCGACAAACGAGTATCCTAGTTTCGAAGACTTGCGAAAGGCAGTGCGCTATATTCTGTACTATCTGAGTATCATCGCCAGTCAGGAAAACGTGTCGCTTATTTATTATTTGGCCCAGAGGGTCAAACACTACAAGGACGGCGCCGCCGACCAGCCAGAGTATCGCATGTCGACTCAACTTTACATCATGTCTGATCTAGCCCGAATTTGCATTGCGACCTATAAGGATGTCAAGGGCTGGAATATTCAAACGTTCCCTTCGACAGTAGTCCTTCCGAGCAGCTTTATACCCCTACCTGCTGACATTGCACGAAAGCTATTGGTAAAGCCTTTTATCAGCGATGAAGATCAGTCACGAGTAGTTGAGCTGGTGCGAGGTTACTTGAGGGCACCGAAACGGCGGCCTGACCCAGACGGACCGACTGTAAAGAAGGAGTCTGCGAAGGAGAAAAAGGAGGAGACCCAAAGAGAGCGCAAAGTCCTCGTCAAAAAAGTCATCAAGCCAACGACCAAACAAAGCAAGGGCTTTGCCAAAACAAGTGTGGCGGCACCAGGGATGGTTGAGAATGACGGTAGTTCAAAGCGTGGTAATAAACGGCAATCTGGCACTGTGACGAAATCCCGCAATTCCTTACGAACTGCTGATGATAACGGCGAAAATGAACCCATTGTGGATTCGAAGCCCGTATCTACAGAGAGAGTCCGCGCAGGACGCAAGCGAAAGAGCGATGCCGCTGCCGATGAGGAGGAACGAGGAGCTCAATCAACAAGGGCGTCTTCTCAACGTGGTCGCAGAGCTCAGAAGACCGACGAAAACCACGATCCTGACGATCACGACAAGTCTGACGGAAGCCAGATCGCTCCCAAGCGGCGTCGGTCTGCCCGCTTAGCTAAATGAGATATAGCGGCCTGTTATTTGCACTAGCTAGTGTCAAAAAATGAGTGATGATATTAATGAAAACGATGCGATAAAGTAACAATTTAGATACATGTGGCACACAGAATCGAAACTCTGGTGACACGAGCGCCCAACGCACAATGAAACACAAAAAAAAAAAAATTCTTGCTCGCGACCTACGCTGAAAACTCGTGCTGATCGGTGTGTCAAGGTGAGATCGAAGATGTAATCCCCTATACAACCCATGTTTCCTCGTGCTCCCTTCCTAAAATATTGTACACGTGATCCTAGTGCCGAAGGCTCAACATGCTTGATCAATCGTTGAGCAGGAACTCCATGACCTTGTCACGACCTTTTACTGAAATGAGCTTCTTGATGGCCAGCAGCTGCTCTCTTTCAGATAGCGACAGATCGCCCAAATCGTCCAACAAAATGTTCTGCTTGAAATCCTCCTGTTCTGGAGAATGAGCCGGGACAGATGATTGAGTTTTACCTCGGTTTCCGTTAGGCAGACTGCGGGGGGACGCTATCACTACATCCAACAAAGTGTTTAGGTTCTTCTTTGCAACAAAGACATCCATGTCCTTGGAGTTAGCCGCCTGCAAGAAACACAAGTCACGGACAGCTTCTCTCTCGTTGTTCGGTCGTAACGCAAGCTCATCGAGAGCAAGAAGAATTTCTGCGTTGTTCGTCTCCGCCAGCGGATCATTGATTGTCTTGTGGACGTTCTCGATAAAATCCAAAAGAATTCCTCTTGCAGGTAGTCGATATGTTATGCCATCAGCAGTAAGTGTCTTTTCCACATGCTTGGGAATAGGTGCGCCGACGCCGGACTTTGTATCTCTAATATCAAAATATGGTATATCGCGCGTGAACTCTTCATCTGAAGAATCTAAAACATCGATATTACCATCGTTCTTAAATCCACGCCGCAGGTGAGTGTCGACAATTGTCCTTTTTCGAGGTCGGCGTGGCAACTTTGTTACTTGATCGGCGTGATTTGGACATTTCCATTTCGCTGGAATAGACCACTGAGGTGGATCGAGACAATCGACATGCCAGCTCTGATTGCATACGTAGCAGGTCGCCATAGCAGCGTTGTTAAGAGCCGACTTTTGACATTTGTAGCACAGAACAGGTGCTCCATTTTTGTCAAGCAGCTTGAGGGGATCACCAGCATCCTTTGGCGCAGGAATCTTGGTACTGAGGTTAATGGCAGCCCTGATGGGGTTTTAAAGCAAAGTAGCAACAACATACTTGGGTCCAAAGTCGTCTTCATATTCACCGAGGGCACTCATGGAAACACCCTCAAATCGCTCACGGATTCGCTTAGGCAACCTGTACTGAGCAGAGTTCCTCCGCTCGAGCTGGTTCAGAAGTGAGCTGAAGAGACCTTTCTTGTACGGGAGAGGCGGGTGCCGGGTCGTATAGCATTGTCGACAATACCATTCTCCCTCTGGCAAAGAATCTTCGTCGAGCGGAGGGTCGAGGCACAAAAAATGGAAAGACCTGGGGCAGCTCTCGCAGCATAGAAATTTTCCCACATCTCCGCAAGCAGAGCAAAAGTCATTATTTGTCTATTGTTAGCAACAAAAGTAAAATGGGATGAGCAGAAGCAACAACATACGATTCCCTGGTCGTCAGGATTGGGCTGTTGGTTATTAGCACTCGAATTAATCGTGAGCCGAGAGGCAGACGGGATTCCGGTAGCAGGAGGGCCAAAGCCGAATGAATTGTGCTGGGGTTTGCGGGGTCTGTGGTTAGTAATCCGTGAACATCTAAAAAAGATTGCTCTCAGCGAAAAAAAAACCCCCACGTACGATGAAATCTTGATCTTTTTGAACTTTCTTGCACTTTCAGGAGTGCGGATGGCCGCAGGTACACGACCGTTGGGGCGCTCAACAGGGGGTGGCGTTGAAGGGCAATCATTCGCTTGCCTCTTTGCCCCACCACGATTTACAAGGCCAAGAGCTTCACGAGCCTTGTCGTAGTAATTGACATCCCCCTGTCCACTTAATCTGCCAGACCTCCGACGAACATGACTCTCCTTAATACCATTAGGGCCAAGAGCATTTGTCTTCAGTCTGATTTTGAATTTGTGTTCCCCTGAAGGCGGCGGTGTCGGGACCCGGGAAGGTGCCAGGTCAGACGACGTATCGAATCCTGACTCAGATTCCACAGAACTGTCACGCTTTGCGGGCACTGCCACGCCGTCCGGGTCGACGATACCGGATCCAGACGGAGTGGTTCCTAAGTTGACATTGGAAGCCTGGTGTGGCCGTTTGTGCCGCGGGCCACTAGTAGGCTGTTTTTTGCGAGGTGGAAGAGCTTCAATTGGGAATCCAGTCACTCCCGGCTTCAACGGCGCAGGTGGAGGCTCTTCCCAGGAATGTGCCGGCGACATAAAACTCTCTGAGCTACGATTGGCTTCGACTCTCGCGGTCCAATTTTCACAGTAACACAGAGATCTTTGTCGGTATTGATACTGGACAGGATAAACAGTTGAACCCAATGGCGCCGTTCAGTCCAAATGGATGGCGAATCCGATCCGTGAGGTTCCGGCTGGATAATATAAATCACGTCTTCCTCAAAGTACCAGATGAATTTTTGCTTCTCTCTCACTAGAAACTGCTTTCCTTTCTTATCACAAGCACGACACACCACAGCACTCCTATATTAGAGTTGTTGCACGAAGCTTGTAACAATTTATGGTGCCAGCCGGTGTAGCACTTATAATCTTTCTGGCAGGGTTCAGAGTGGTGTTGGGAAAGTGTGGCTCTTTTGAGAGTACGCAACGCGTTTGGTTGACCCAACCCAGACACGAGCACCAATCCGCATGGTCAAGCGCAGTTTATCAGGAAATATTCAGAATAGAATATTGATTTCGCAACTAGAAACAATTTTTGGTCGCGTCGGGGGCCACCAAGACACGCGAGTCCACACGCCGCGTATCGGCATATCGACCATGGCTACGCAAGATCGGGCCAGGTCTGTAACACTTTTTATTTTAATATAGATTGCTCAGGGGCTGGAATTATATAACAAGAACAGCACAACACGATATGCTGGTTGTTTAGTTAGCGTCGTCAGTAGCATCTGCGGCGGCCTTCTTCTTGTTCTTCTTCTTGTTCACCTTGAGAGGCTGGGCCAAGAGGTCTAGGAGCTCCTGGTCCTCGATCTTCTTGTCAGACTTGATCTTAGCAAAGTCCGGGGTCACAGGACCGGCAAATTTGGCGGTACCTGTCTTGGTGAGAGCAATGGTGGTGAAAAACTGCACGACCGGATTGTCATCCTTGTCGTACAGAACATCGTAGGGAACAATGAGCCCGTGGTTCTGACACTCCTGAAGTCCCATGCGAGCACGCTTGGGGTCCTCAAGGGTTCGAAGAGAGAAAGGAAAATCTCCAGCCTTCTTCTGGACTTCAGAAAATACCGCTCGCGACGTTTTGAGGCGCAGCTGGTAAGTGATGTCGGCCTTTTTGTAGACTGTGGTTCCAGTCTCGCGGCTCGTGACTTTGCCGGTGCCCGGGCTGACAAGGATATCAACTCCGTAGACTTCACCTTCCTCAAATGTGACAGACTCGAACTCGCGGCGCTGACTGTCGGTAGGGTTGAGAATAATCTTCTTGTTGCCGTTGATGACGTTGCGCTCCTGCTGCTGTGAGAGCATTCCCTCAAGCGCATGGCAGTCAAACGCCTTGACAACCTGGTCCACGATCTTGGTAACAGCAGTGTTCTTATTGCCGGGCTTAATAGTACGGATAGCTGCTTCGCTGGCGTACCAACCGGCGAGGATAGCATCAGCAATACGGCCCTCGATAACATCGGCGCCCACAACAACAGTGTCTGCCGCCGACGACGCAAAGCCGTCAATTTGAGCACCAAGCGTGACCTTGACAACATCGCCCTGCTTGAGAACAATCTCTGCCTCCTTGTCAGTAGTCAGGGGCGACAGGTGCGCAACGCAAGCATTGGGTGAAATGCAAGTCGGGAACGCAATTCCTTTAGGGATCTTCTTACCCTTGTACACCTTGTTTGTCTCTTCAGCAATGAGCTCGTCCCCCCTGACACAGATGTCAATGACCTTTGCATCGGGGACAATGAGTTTCTTGACCTCCTCAATCACTTTGGCAGTGATCTCACCCGCGACCTTGTATTTGGTTACAACATCCGAATTGTTGATCGAGTTATCGACTGAGGTCAGTTCAGTTCAGTTCGAGAATCCAGTACATATTCCAAATCGACTCTCGTTACCGCCGCAGTGGTGTGGTGTGATATAGTGGTGTAGGTGGCCCAATTTTGCAGAGTCTTCCAACACACTGCAAGCAACGTCGATTGGCTATTCGATTCCGATACCAAGTCGCATATTACAAGTTGATGTCGCAAGTACAATTGATGACTTAATCGAGCGACCAGCCTATTAACGAACTAATGAATTGCAATTAAGCCAGTATGATGGAGACGTATTGTACCTCCGCATAAACAAGAAACACCGGAGAACTCGCCGAGCGACCAGGACATATGACGTCGCAGTGTATCTCCGCACCACCGCCTACAAACCGCATAAAGGAATAACTATACTAAACGAAACATACCATCAGATCCCGAAGACATAGTGAAATAGTTCGATTAGCCGTCAGCAATTGTATTGAGATGGTGGAGCTTTTCGAAAATTCTGAGGTTGTCAAAAAGCTCTTCGATTCAACTCGGTCACGTGATCCTCCTAGAAATCGTGCATTATTGTGACGGCTTCCTTGTGCGTGGCCCACAAAACAACATAAAAAAGCCCTTGTGCTTCCTTTTTGAATGTGACTAGTACATGTAGAGTACTAGTAAGAGTGGGTTATCTTCTAGGCCCCAGATCAGTCGGTTCACTTCGGGCTCGCTCATATTGTGAGGTTTCAGAACAATAACGTGGATAATAATCCCTGCAAGAAGCGCTATTTATTCCCTTTGTTCTTCGCCAATACCTACTCTATTCATTGAGTGACTTTTTTGAACAATTCGATAGCAGAACGACTGTGTTCGCATGTTCGTGCGGCTGTGAATAGTCAAGAGTCATCAGCTCGAGGACTTTGTGTGTACAACCGCAGAATGATTAACTCAGTCGGGCGAGTCTTTGGTTGCTCGCGACTGGGCGCGGTCCTATGTGCTGGCAATGTTGCTAAGCGTGGTTACGCGAAGGCTGCCGGCTCGGCCGAGGAGAGGGCTAAATTGATGCGGGAGCGATTTGTGCCTGGCCAAGGTACCTACCCTCAAGGATTCAGAATTGGAGCGACGCACTGCGGAATAAAGAAGAACAGCGTTCTTGATATGATGTTGCTGGTATCGGATCGACCTGCTAGTGCCGCAGGAGTCTTTACGCAGAATGTGTTCAAGGCCGCCCCGGTGCAGGTTTCTAAGCAAGTTCTGGCAGACCGTAACGGGCAGGGAATACGAGCTCTGATTTTAAACAGCGGAAACGCAAATGCTGTAACCGGTGAAAGGGGACTTGAAGATGCTTGGGACATGTCTGCCTTGACCGACAGCGCAATTGGAGCAGAGTCTATGGGATTCCCCAGTACTTTGGTTATGTCAACAGGAGTCATTGGACAGAACTTGCCATCTGACAAGGTATTCTCTGGAATCAAGCAAGTTGCAGCCCACACTGGCAATGACCACAAAGCTTGGTTGTTAGGCGCCGAGGCGATGATGACGACCGATACATTTCCCAAGATGGTATCTCGCCAGTACCAAATTGGCGGTCAGACGTACAGTATTGCTGGACTCGCAAAGGGGGCAGGCATGATCCATCCAAATATGGCAACGCTCCTTGGATTTTTCGCTACGGATGCACCTGTATCAGCTGACGCTCTTGATAAGGCACTGCGCTACGCAGTTGCTCGCAGTTTCAACTCCATTAGTGTAGATGGTGATTGCTCTACGAATGATACCATCGTAGCTATTGCCAATGGCGCTGCCGGCGGCCAGGAGATTACCATCGATAACGAACAGTACCAAGTTTTCCAAAATGAAGTGACTGAAATTGCGGAAGATCTTGCAAAACTCGTGGTGCGTGACGGCGAAGGTGCCACAAAGTTTGTCACTGTGCGCGTTGAGGATGCCGCCTCGTTCGAGGATGCCAAGCAGATTGCTTCGACTATTGCACAGTCCCAGCTGGTCAAGTGCGCTTTGTACGGTAAGGACGCCAACTGGGGACGTATCCTTTGTGCTACGGGATACTCTGGAATTCCTGTAACGCCCAATACGACAAGTGTGTCGTTTGTGCCTACGGATGGCTCTCAGGAGCTCAAACTGCTTGTGAACGGCGAGCCGGAAAATGTAGACGAGGATCGCGCTTCTGAAATTCTCGAGCACGAGGATCTCATGATCCGTGTCACCCTTGGCACCGGGAGGGGCCACAACGCCAATTACTACACGTGCGACTTGACCCATGAGTAAGTGTTTTGTCTTCAATTTTTGCATCATGACATTCGTAAAAGCTAACTTCAGCTATGTGACAATCAATGGAAGCTACCGCAGTTGACAACATGCCTCTGTATTTTGCTCAACCGCGCCCGCGGCAACTGTGCAGGCTTCACTAAAGTCAGTACATAGACATGTTCAGATATTCAGATGAGTTAGCTACCTAGCCAATCTACCCATTCCTACATGGGTCAGTGATCCGCAAGCAATAAATAATTAGTCGAACGGTAGTTAGACCTTGTCATCATCCTCCTTGAGCTGTGATTTCAAAAAGATGGCAGATGACATCGAGAAGATACGATCCTGCTCTCCAGGCGCCGACCGTCGTTTATTCTGTCCACCCTTTATGTAGCCGTCAAATCCGCGAGCTACATTACCGTTGGGCGTGTCTTCCAGGTACGCACCTTCACGCGAATATATCTCTTCCTCAACTGCCGCCAGATTTCTGTCGAGCGTACGTTTTTTGGCCAAAAGCTCCTTCAACTGCTTCTTCATTTTCTCATATTCTGCCATCTGGGTGCCTTTGTTAGCATTTTCATCGTATGACGGCATCTTTTAGTCGGGTTTGCGTTTTGCCTCGAAGAGTTGGCTCATATCAGTGTTTCTCCCTGTCTCAATGGATGTGACCAGCAACAGGCCAACAAGTCTAAGCTCTTAGTCAGCTGGGAATTTGTGGGTTCCCCCCGAATACGCAATAAGTACGAGGGGGGCCATAGTGTTTGAGCGTCATTGTATGAAGTTGAAGTTGGCAAGAAGGACAAGTAATTTGTGTACACGACATCAAAGCAAAGAAATTGTAAGATAAGCGCGATATTTCTCGAGAATCTGAGATCTGGATTAGCGGGACAAACGGGTTGGGACCGCATGGGAAAATAGGGCCAGTACGAAGACGAAAAAGTACCACAACTGTGAGCCCGCCAGTGACGACGACACGAATACGACAGGAGATGTCGTATCAACAGTTTTCGCCACAGTTTGGTGGCTACGGAGCGCCAGATGGAGCAGCACATATGCAGCGTCAGCAGCAGTGGCCGCAAATGGTTGCAGACCTGTCTGCACAGCATAACAGCGGTGCCCAGGCGTTTGTTCCAGGGAGACAAGCAAGGGGCCCCATCTCCGGAGCAAGTATTGCTGGCATGCCGATGGGAGTTATTCCGGCACACCTCCAGCCTCAGATGGCAGCCGCGGCGGCCGAAGGGGCAAAATACATAAAACAGCCGGTCCCGTATGGAGCCGGCTCTCAACTAGGAGCACATGTACCCAGTCGTCCTCCGGCGGGGGTTGCCTCTCATGGATTGGCGCCTGGTATGCCTGGCATGGTTCCAGGATCCCAGCAAGTACCATTTGGCGGAGCTGGAGCGGGCTTGATCAAGACGGCCCAAGGTGTACAACAACAGCAGCCCCATTCAGCTCCTGATGAAGTGTTGAGAGTTCTCGATAGCGAGAATAGTGGTGCAGGGGATGAAAGCATGGATGGCAAAGGGAAACGAATCATAGAAGTGGTGAAGAAGGATGCTGAGCGAGGACGGTTATTTCAAAAGCTAGAAATGCGAAATGCGGCGTTAATTTTCAAGAAGCAGGCCGAGTTAGACTACTTATACCAACTAAGGGTCCTTCGACAAACACAACCGAACGCTGTTTTTGGCGACGGATACCAAGGTTATGGGAACTCGTGGACTGGCAGCAAGGTTCACATAATATACCCACAGGATAGGAAGAGGTCACGGCGGCAGTCAAAAGAACTCTTTCTCACTGATGAACAGGTTCAACGGGTTGCCGAGGCCGAGGAAAATCTTGTTCCAATTCGATTGGATTTCGACACTGACACTTTTCGCCTAAGGGACATGTTTACATGGAATATCAACGACGAAACGATACCACTTGATGTATTTGCTCAAAATATGTTGGAAGATTTTGCTATTCCAATCTCGCTGGCTCCGACCATAGCAAACAGTATTAAAGAGCAACTCGAGGAGTTTCACCCCCATCCGTTTCCTGCTCCAAAAACTGTGGAGCAACTTCAAGCCGCGGAATACTATAACGAGGATATGAGGATTCTGATCAAACTTGATATTATAATCGGACAGCACCAACTGGTTGATCAATTTGAATGGGATATGAATTGCCCCTATAATTCTCCCGAACAGTTCGCGCAAACAATGTGCAACGATCTTTGCCTTCCCGGTGAGTTTGCCAACTCAATTGCCCATTCGATCCGTGAACAGACTCAGATTCATACAAAAACTCTGTTTCTGGTTGGTCATTCCTTTGATGGGCGACCTGTTGAGGACGAGGAGGTTCGTAAGGAAATATTACCGCAAGTGCGAGTTGAGGGTCTTATAAGGCCCAATGCAGCGCTTCGGGAATACACTCCGCAACTATTTGAGATTCCAGAAGCGGAGCTTGATCGCGTGGACAAAGATAGAGATCGTGACAGTAGACGGAAACGACGTCAAGGACGCGCAAGTCGTCGTGGAGCCGCCCAGTTGCCGGATCTTCATGAGACAATGCGCACCTATTGTTCGCCAGTTTACAATGGTCTCTTGCCGGGTGGTATCGACAAAAATCTAGAAATATTCCGCAAGCAGATTAAGGCTGCTGGTGACAGCGACGATGAGGATTCAACTTCTCGTCGGTTCAGACCTCTCCCGGGCCCGTTTACGTCTCGGCGTGATATTCTTGGCTCGCCCGGTGATACCGGGCCACCCACCCCACCCATTCGAATTGTACCTGGAGAGCATTACGTTATAAAACTCAAGGTGCCGAGATTACGAGAATGGCTGGCGCGCCGTCCGCAACAACCATTTGTAAAATAATGAACTCGCTTAATTTACAGATCATGTCATTATTATTTACAGAGAAAGTATTTGCATAGCAGAGTCTAGGCCGTTTGTCCTCTCACTGAGCTTGTTCTTAATGTAAGGAACCATCATGTCAAATGGAACGTCGACACCTTGGTCAGCATCTGCGCCGAGCCCTAACTCCTTCACCTTGACCACTCCATTACG
>JAJLWU010000210.1:0-16555 GCA_030570855.1 Tardiomyces digboiensis | reverse complement strand
TCTTCTTGAGATCAGAAATAATTTTTCTCAATAGCACAGACTTTCCAGTGCCTGCAGCACCTGTGAAGAAGACATTGCGCTGTTCCTTAACAACCATATCGAGAATGCATTTTTGCTCTGGACTCAGGAATATCTTTGCAATCGGGTGCTTAGTTGCGAGTTCCTCGCTGGCCTTCTTCTCTCTTTGAAGATTCTCAAGACCATGCTCTTTGGAAGTTTCAGAGAAGTAAGTTTGCAATCGACTTTGCCCGCCATTTGTTCTCTTTCCAAGAAAAAATTGCTTGTCCTCACCTTTGTACATTTCCGGTTTCGCGCACTTGATGTTTTCCACATGCGTGCCATTCTGAAGATGGTCATACGTTGGATTAGCTTTAAATTCTCGGCTTGCATGTTCGGTGACTTGCGGGACTCTAATAGGTTCATTGATGTCTGGATGCGCCACTAGCTCACTAGAAGTCGCCATTACTGGCTCTTCTGGGTAAAAATCCTCACCTGCGATAGCGCCGTCATACACAGTATTGCCGCCGCCATTATCGTAAGGGTCCATCTTGTCCTCCGCGAGCTGCTCAGCGACAACACCAGTTTCCAAATCGCGAGGAATGAACTGAGCCGGTTCAGCACGCCCACAGGCAGAGAGAGAGAGATTTTCTGCAGTCACACTAGCTTTCAGATGAGCGTCGGTGTTGTGGGTGTCTTTATTCGCCACATCGTTCGTTTGTGGATCGTTTCTATTTGCCAAGGTTGCATATTTGTGATACGCTGGAGATGATGACCAGGTCAGGGGCATAGACATTTGCGTGGTAGCGTGACTGGTTTCGCTTTGGAACGCTGGCTCTTCACCTTGGAACGCTGGCTCTTCACCATTAACGGTACCTGAAGTAGATTCCAGCAGCGACTTGTCCTTCTTTTCCTTGGCAAATTTCGTTTCACTCGTAGAACTAGTTTGAGGCGTGCCCCATGATCCTAAGATCGGAGATGAGTCTGCGGCATGATAGTGCCTTTTGGCAGCCGGTGCTCCAGCCAGGTTCCTCTTAATTGACGGACGTGAAGGGCTGGTCACTTCGATATCAGATCGTTTCTCAGAACTATGTTGGCGTTTTAATATAACCATCTCGGGGGAAGAGTCGAGATCAGCAAGGTTTGTAACATTCTCTAGTTTGAGAGCAAAGTCGCCATCATCTTCAGTGAGGTCATCCGAATGAAATGTAACGTGACTTGCCTGGTTCGTTTTGTTCTGCAAATCAGCCAATTCGAACACACCAGACGATGTCCTAAGGTCACTCATGTGGCCAACTAAGTTTCCACACCGGTCGTAAATGTCACCGTCGTCGTGTATAGCAGGCTCGAGTTCCATCTTTTCAATGGCCGTTGCCGCCACCAGTCGCGCTCGCCCTTGTGAAATCGCACACGACAGTGGTCTATAGCCAAGTGGCGGCAATCGGTAACGTCCACGATGACGGATGAACAACACTGTGCAACGACGGCAAGCTAACCACTTGCTCCGACCACTTTTAAGGACCTAGACGCGGTCCCCAAACAAACCAGTTCGACGCTTTTTTCACCACCCTTCTTCACGCCACTGCAGGCGAAGAACGTGGATTCAAAAATGTTGCACAGACGTCTGTTGTACCGATGTTTGAGGCGAAATTAAAGTTAATGCTCGTACGCGCTTTTTTAGATATGCAACATATTTGAATCTTCTCGTGGAACCCGGCACACGGGTTGTGACGAGGACCGATTGTGATACCTGCCCGGTATCAGCTAATGCGTAGTACACTTATTACTTATTTAGTGGGCTTTTGTGTGCGTAACGTTTTGCGAGCGAACTTTAACGAGTCGCTCCAGTAATGCAGCCAAACTGTGGGGAACCTATCCCTTTCCCGAATGAAAATGAGACGCGCCCAAATTATCTGACAAAAAGGCGAATATCGAGTTGGACTATGCTAACCTGGAAAAGTATTCCCCTAGATCCACGGGAGCTTTCGCTCTCTCGAGTACTGCGGTGCGGACAGTCATTTCGCTGGAAGAATTTTGACGGTGTGTGGAGTATTGGAATTAAGGGACGCGTTGTATTCCTGCAACAGACCGAGACGGAGCTAATGTACACGGCTCTGCCTGAAAATAAGCTTGATGGAACATTGAGCATTGTCAAAGACTACTTGAATTTGGATATCAAGCTTGGAAAGCTATACGACGAATGGAGCGCCGCTGACTCGCATTTTCAAAAGAAGAGCGATGTGTTCAAGGGTGTGAGAATATTACGTCAAGATCCGTGGGAAAACTTATGCAGCTTTATTTGTAGCACAAACAATAACATCAAGCGCATATCACAGATGGTGGAAAACCTCTGCCGTCACTACGGATCGTTTATTGCGTCTCACGACGGAGTTGATTACTATGACTTCCCTACTCCCAAGCAGCTAAGCGGGCCGAAGGTTGAGGAGCAGCTTCGTTCATTAGGATTTGGCTATCGCGCAAAATATATCCATCGTACTGCACAAGCTGTGTCCGGCAATCCTGCTGGTCTTGAACAACTTGTGGAACTCCGCAGCAAGCCTTATCTGGATGCGCATGAAGCACTACTCCAGTTTACAGGCGTTGGACCTAAGGTTGCTGATTGCGTTGTAAGTATATATGACAACTTCTATCATTACAGCTGAGCTTACATGGAAAGCATTTCAAACCAGTTTTGGAAAATGTGAACATAGCTAACAGCAGTGTTTGATGAGTTTGGATAAGCATGATGTGGTGCCTGTTGACACTCATGTGTGGCAAATTGCCCAGCGAGATTACAAGTTTGGTCGGCAGTACAAGACTTTAAACAAACTTGCTTATTCCGCTATTGGTGACTTTTTCAGAACCTTGTGGGGTCCATATGCGGGCTGGGCTCATTCAGTGTTATTTACTGCCGACCTCCGGGACCTAAATAATGGAGTAAACGGCACGGCCACTCCCACGCCGTCAGCAGACGACGAGTCGAAAACCATTAGTTTGGTTAAGAGCGAAGTGGATAGTGAGGTAGACGATGCTGCAAAGGCTGGCGTCACCGTGACACTCAAAACACGCAAGAGGCGACTATCTGTTGACGGTGTCTCAGCTGATATTCGAGCGAAGACCGAAGTTAAAGTGAGGTAACCTACCCAGGGAGTCAACCATATCTGTGTCTTACTGTCCCGGCCTATTTATCAAGAACTTAGCAGTTCCAGAATGCCACAACCATTGCCGCTGACACAGCAGGAATCATGTAAAAACAGTGTTTGAACATTTTGTAGTGAATGTAAACCCCTCGAAGTAGGATGCATATGCATGCATCACCCGCTCGCTGATCATAGTTTGTGTCGAATTTCGTTCACTTCTGCAAGGGCATTGGCGATACGCGCGACAACCACAGCACATCGAAGCGATGCCGCTTTTCCGAGACGATAGTGTGTTAGTAAGTAAATTGGGCGTGCCACAATAGTAACTCTTGTTGAACAAGCGACTTACATTTAGGTTATTTCGCCAGGTAGCGAGACTACACTATTGCAGTACGGCTTTGGCGAGTCGCTCACACCGGCAGTATATGAAGCTCCCACCAAGATTTACAAGCATCCCGACTATTCGAAGAAGCACTTCTATAAGTCCACGGGATCGGAGAGTGACGCAATTTATCCAATACGTGACGGCAAGATTACAGATGTGAATGCGTTCAACTGCCTTGTGTAAGTTTGCTAACTACTGCCGGAGATTTAGAAGCAGCTGAATGTTTTAAGTTTTATTGGCCACTGTCTAATGACAGAAAATTGTTATACAGGTCGTTGATCCGATACAAGGGGGCCTATATACAACCAGCCTTGCTCCTGGTTACTAGTGGAGATTGGACTCGACCGCAAATAGAGGCAATTACACAGTATGCGTTTGAGTCAATTAAAGTACCTGGTTTCTCTATTGTTTCCAATTCTCTTGCTGCATCCTACGCGTATGGACTACAGGATGCCCTAGTTATCGACATCGGCAAAACGCGGACTGAGATCACTCCAATTCTTGATTTCCAGGTAGTTGAGCACGCTCAACGCTCGATCAGCATTGGAGGTGACCATGTGACCGAAGAAATCCACGAGCTTCTGCCAGATCTTAGTTTGGAACAGTGCGAGGACCTCAAGAGATCCCATATTTACGAGGTTCTATCAGAGGATGACTCCAAAAACTCAGTACGTATAAGAGCTATGAACTTGTGGACAGGAATAACTGACACCAGTGGTTTGGCATGAATAGCACATCTGCTGACAACCCGGAGGATGAAGGGATTGTAGATATCGCGGCCATTGTCTCGAGTGGTAGAACTCGAGAGATTCTAGAAGAACGTGAAAGGGCTAAAAAAGCTGGCGAAAAGAAGCCAGCTGAGCCAACAAATATGGCTCGAGAGTTTAATTCGTTTGTTGACAGGCATGGAACTGAACACCAAGTTGGGAAAGAACGGTTCCACGGAACTGAAAAGTTGGTTGCGAAAGTATCTTTGGCTGTTGGTGAAGTTGTCAAGCAAATAGACCAGGTGAACCGAAGACAAGATGTTTGGGACAATCTTATCTTTATTGGTCGAGGTGGAATGATCAAGGGTCTAAAAGAGGAGCTGGTTACCAGTTTGCAAAATCGATACCTAATATCTCGCCCTACCACGTACTCGGAGCTCCCGTCGACGTTGAATACTGGCCAGAACACACCAACAACAGAGATGATTTATTCGCAGCATAGTTCACTACACCAAGGTCATGGCCAGTCTCCGACGTCTATTCATGTGGCAAAGATGGCTGACTATTTTCCCGAGTGGAAGGGACACGGGTGGGACGATGCAGCATTTCTTGGTGCGCAAATTGCTGCCAAGCAAATATTTACGGGCCCTGTTGAAGGCAAGTTCATGCCACGCAGAAGCTACAATGATTACGGGCCCTCTGAAATTTGGGATATATAATTATAAATGCCGTGTTTTTCGTGTAATTAATTTTTGGGGTCAAGTGGTAAGTCAATATCGTCCGTGACGGATTAGTCGCAATAAGTATTACTGAATATACGGAAATATTTTTCCACCAAACCAGGAAAGGGAGGAGGGTGCTCCTTCTAACGCTCTGTATTACGCTGTTGCGATATATTTTCGTTTTTGGTATCAAATGAGCGCCGGGTGTCATAACAAAGTCCCAAAAACTTCGAAAATGGGCGTCTGGTGTAGTTGGTTATCACGTGCGCTTAGCATGCGCGAGGTCCCCGGTTCGATTCCGGAGTCGTCCACTTTTTTGCCTCAGAATATTGCCCGTTTATCTGAAGTCCCTATTGGGGCAACATGAATCATACAATAATAGATTGGCTTCTCTCGGGGCTCACGGAAGTTATCGCAGAACCCACCGTTACGGAAGCAACTCCCCCTATTCGGGCTATTCCGATACTTCTGTAGACAACAACTGGGGGATGACAGTCAAACGTACCCCCTCAGACTAGAATTACGATCAAGGTCTACGGATGTGATAATTGTTTAGCACGCTCTATAATCTCCTGGCAGACTTTCATGGCCAGCTTCCACAGCGCGGAGAAAAGCGGGGATGCGGCCCTCTAAGCCAGCACTTGTAATCACTTACATAAGCAAAATTGGCCTCGGTTGAGTAATGGGTTTAGGGATTCATATGAAGGAGAGGAGAAAAGCCCGCCCACAATCGAGCTCCACAGCAACGACATCACGACCTCTTGGCGGGCGTCAGATAGAAAAGTTCGGCTGTTGGCCGTTGATATATTTTCCAGGAATGTCTGTATCGCGCCCGAAGCCGTGGGAAGTGTCAGCTGGCACGTCTGCAGGTAAGTTTTTACATTGCCGCCACAAGCGCACTGCTGTCGTCGAAATTGCCGCTGTTTGGTGTATTCTAGAACGAATGTTTGTCGATATACTTAGGCTTATTTAACTAGGCGGAATTTTGAATGTTTACGAATTCATTATCGCTGACAGACAGCATCGGTCACTGGTGCAACGTCAACACCGGTTACTACTAGCGCTCCTGCGACTACAGCGCCAGCTTCGACCTCTGTCCCCGATATACCGGCACGACCAACAAGTCTGAATACTGTCGTACCCACAACATCATACAGTCCGTATTCAAGTACCCCATCATATGGCGGAATTGGATCTTACGGCGGATATGGGTCTTATGGGGGCTACGGTGGATATAGTGGTTACGGAGGTTACTCATCGCCCTATAGTCGATATGGAAGTAGCATGTATGGATATGGAGGATACGGTATGGGCGGTATGGGTGGTATGAGCGGGGGCATGTACGGTCCCAGCAATGTACGACAGGGGCTGGAACAGAGCACTGCTGCTACGTTTCAACTCATTGAATCCATTGTAGGCGCAGTTGGCGGGTTTGCGCAGATGTTGGAGAGCACTTACATGGCCACGCATTCGTCGTTTTTTGCCATGGTTTCAGTTGCAGAACAGTTTGGGCATTTGAAAAACTCTCTCGGCTCAATATTAGGCATTTTTGCGATTATGCGATGGGCCCGCAAGCTACTAGCCAAACTGACGGGACGTGAGGTACCTCCCTCTGCTGTCGGACTCACAGCTGACAATTTTGCAAAGTTTCAGGCCAGTGGAGGAGCCAGTGGTCGGCCGAGACGCCCGTCCTTTAAGCCGCTGCTTATCTTTCTGGCAGCTGTTTTCGGATTCCCATATTTGCTTGGAAGGCTTATCCGTGCCATGGCAGGAGCTCAGGAACAAAGGATGCTTGTGGGAGAAGAGTTTGCTAACGTCGATCCGACCCAACTTGAGTTTTGCCGAGCACTGTACGATTTCATTCCAGAAAACCCTCAAGTTGAGCTTGAGCTGCGCAAGGGCGATCTTGTTGCAATTCTCTCAAAGAGCGACCCGTCTGGCAACCCCAGCCAATGGTGGCGTGTACGGACCCGTGATGGGCGGTCTGGTTATGTGCCATCGACTTATGTGGAGATCATTCCACGACGCGTTGAACCTCCTAAGATCAAAGAGGTTGACGAGCCCATCCCTGCCCAGGCGGGTTCGGCTGCGGCCAAGAAAGTCGAGTCTTGAAAAAGGCCGGCTCTTGTATATGCTTCTTATGAATGAAATGGACATTGCATTATGTGATCTGAAACTCGGTAACTGGGTCCGTGTATTGGTCCGGTCCTGTGCCTTTTTATCTTTTTAATTATCTGTAACGAATATGCCGCATTAATTAAGTAATATCAATCAGGATTAGTCGGCGTATGTACAGGAAACCAACAATGCATAGAGAGCAACAAAAAAAAAATTACCAGCCAAACATTTCAGAGTGCAAATAGAACTCCCGGTATGTTTCACCAGCGGAATTCTTCCTGCCAAACAGAATATTCGGCTGAAGGCCGGCAACTGTGTTACCAACGTCCACGCTAAAGCTTGGAGAACCACAGCAGACAAAGAGCGATCGCGGCGAGTAATCTCGGCTCCATTCTCGAAGCGCTTTGGGAACGTTGGGCCGACCATCGAAATGAACGTGGCAGTTTTTGTCAGACATCTGCATTACTCTGAACTTGTTGGAGCTGCCATCAGCAGGTTGATTGACAACATAAATGTGAATTTCAACACGCCCCTGTGGCACAGTCTCCACAAGTCGAGCAAGCTCATCTTCGTAAAGCTGAAGGTGGGCAAGCTCGCGAACAACCCATAATAGACGCACTTTGCGCACAACAGTGGTAGCCCCGATTCGGGGGGCCAAGTCAAGCATAAATGGAACAGTAGCTGTTGCACCGTTACCGGTGCAGCAAAGAATAACTTCATCGAACGCATCGACGCTTCGGCTAGGGCCGCCATACGGTCCCTCAATCATGACAGACAACGGAGCATTCTCCGCTGTCTGCTTGCTAGCAACTGTGTAGAGGCGCTTGGTGAAACCTTCGTGTCGGCGGACCACAAATTTCATCAACGGCAGGTCCCAGTCAGGATTATTGTTTGGAACCGTGACATTTTTGGTGCTCTCGCCGCTGGTAGCACTATTACGATCCGTATTCGAGGATAGGTTGGGGTCGCAAGGGCAATTGACCGCCTTCTCCAGCGAGGTAGCAGGACGACTGTCGCATAGGGTACCGACAGAGAATGGATGATTTGCAAACGGTTCCACACTAGGAAATCGCAAATAAAAGTGCTGTCCAGGTGACCAGCGGCGAATTACGCTAGAAAAGATAGAAATTTCAACGCAGCCTGTACCAGGTAACTCCCGGACATGGGCCCGGTCGGATACATACCAGCGACCTGCAAACAAGTTAAGGTAATTTGTCTTGACGAGGAAACGATAGCAGTACCCAGAGAGCAAAATGGCGACTGCAGCATAAAGATAATTCCAAGAAAATAGATTACCTTGACTGTGCCAGAATGCGATTCCTAGTGTTGCAAGGCCAACGGGCCAGTGCATGATGAGCCACAACTCATACATTGCCACCCTGACGGATCTTAGGGACAAAATACACAACCAGGAGAAAAATACGAGCCAAACAACGCCCGAGACCCAAAGCGATCCCCCGGCAGCCCATGTTGCCTGTAGAGATTGCTCACGGCCAGCTTGATAAAGAAAGGGAATTGTATGGACCCACGAAAAGAAAAGTGCAATCCAACCCATGGAACGATGGAGAAAGTTGATTCGCTCATATGAGATTCCGGTGATACCACTTAGAACGTTAACTTTTCCGACTGTGGCGTAGATAAATGGTACCAGGACCGTTGCCAGCAGACCGCCGCGGATAGCGAGAGGAGGTGAGCCCATGTATGCACATGCCCGATACCAGAATCGTGGGATAAAGCACCAAAGGCACATGTAGAGAAAAAGGGCGGCAACAATTAAATTCATTGCCACAGATGGGCTGGCTCCAAACACATTCTGGACCCAAACTGGAGCGCGTCTGTAGCCCACGAAGCGACACAAGGCGAAAACGTGTCGCAAGGGGTGCACATCGTTTGGTCTTTCGCTGGTGCCTGGTGCCGTGGCAGTCAAGTCACCGCCGTCGCACTTCCCATTGGTGCCATTGGCAGCTACCAGCTGAGGGGAGTCTATTTGATGTTTGACGAATCTTTGCTTTCGTCCCACGTCAATTGCAATATAATAGACACGGGCGAGAATTGCCAGAAAGATGGTAACGACAATGAAATAAACCGTGTTAGTCGCATATGTCGGCTGATATGTCCATGCAGTTAGTGCCTGCGACAGGTTGGTGGCAGTATTGTTTACGACTGAACAGTCGTAAGCAACGCCGTCCATCCACCCGTAGACGTTGGCGGTGCTATATGAGTCCATTTCGCTTCCTTACAGGTAATTGCGTCCTCCCGTAACACTAATCTTGCCGCGCATTGACTATTATATACTTGATCACACGAGCAAATTAAGTGCATGAGCTGGACCACACACGCTTGTTCTCAATATGAGAATTTTGGAGAGCGGCTATCTGAAAAGTAGTGACAGATTGAGTCCTGACCTGTTCTGGGTTTGTATCTTGGGAGATTCATCAAATCAGAGAGATGCAATTAGATTGACATTGTTTAGATCGCGATGCGCCTTTGTTTGCGTAGCGACTATCGTGGTCGATCTAAGATTGTGACCAGGTAGTTCAAATGACGCATAAAGACTACTCAGAAATCAGATTAATGGCGCATTTTGAGCACTTAATACTTAGATGGCACTTGAGTTGAAGGTTGACTGAGCAAATAATCAGGTAAAACCAGATGTTAGGGCTATATGCCAAGACTTTTTGACCTGCAGTCGGGAGTTGAAGAGAGCTCTTCAAAGGTATTTATTCTCGTAGAGTCTAGGATGGTGTTATAATTGTGTGCTCATGTACAAGGGGATGTAGGCTTGAATCCGACCAGATACAACTCTTAAGCTTAGAATGACACCTGTCAAGCACCAACGGTATGCATGAGGTACTACCACCACCCATCACAGAGGCAATTGTGCAAGAGCAAATTACATGAAAGGGAACAATATAATCTTGGCGAGCAGTTTTAGCCAATAGAATGATTGAGGAGTGTCAGGCTACTTTCTGAGCGCAGTTGGCCAATGAAGTCGC
This sequence comes from Tardiomyces digboiensis, assembly GCA_030570855.1. Classification (NCBI taxonomy): domain Eukaryota; kingdom Fungi; phylum Ascomycota; class Dipodascomycetes; order Dipodascales; family Trichomonascaceae; genus Tardiomyces; species Tardiomyces digboiensis. The sequence goes on along the minus strand of JAJLWU010000210.1, from coordinate 6,490 downwards.
ATCGATTTTTCAGTCTACTGGCGAGTCCGTTGCAACTTAAGTATTAATCTCTTTGTATTGTCACAATTGGGCCCAGATGGTTCGTAATGCGAGCCAACTAGGTTAATACAAGTGTTTAAGCATATTCACAGGCAAGCAACACTTGGTAACTGCCGAAATTGTGGCTAGTCATACTAGAAAACAACGATTTCCGACAGAGACAGTCCGGTGAGTGGCATAAGTGACTTGTGTCAAGTAATGCAAACAGCCATCACAGCAATTTCTACCCTGATTAACGTCAAGGCTAGCTAAGGGCAAGAATTCTCCGCTATACCAATATTTGAGAGATAACACAGAAACCGCACTTGTCCAATTGTACCACAGCAGCACAATGGCTGGTGACTAGCTCCGCAACACCATTGACTTGGCGTTTTAAGGAGTGCAAAGTGCCAGTGCTATGCACACATGCCAATTCATGCCAATTGACGGGATGTTCAGGCACTCGGCAGATGACGTACAGACGGCGGCAATTGCATCGAGCCAGCGCACGCGGGGCTTCAAGTGTCTAACCAAGTCGCCGACGGCAAGGGTCTGCAATGCCGCGTATCAAGTTTCATCTTCGGTCCCGGACCCACTGCCAATTCGAAACACTAACACGATCCGATAGAACCGTATTGAGTCACGATCGCGACTGACAGTGGCGATGCGCGATCGTCCGAGCCCAAATCCCGTAATACGACAACCACCCCAATCATCCAAATGGTGCTAGACAGATCAATGCTAGAGAGGCGATAATCTTGAGTAAAACCCCCTGGCCCCCTTCCTGAGATACATTACATGTTCACATTGTATGCTGCTGCGTGCTGCCCCTGTATAGTGCGCGCACAAGGCATACTTTTCATACGCCCCTGGCATAATTTTCATACACCCCTGCAATGATTGGCCCCCTGTTCTCCGCATTCCATGCGGGGATCAGCCATTGCATTGTCTTGTGGATGCGGAGACGGCAAACCCAACTTGGCATAATTCTCGACCCAGCAACTGCCAAATGACTGGCTGGAGTAAATTCCAAGAGATTCATCGGCGGCCTGGTTATATTGCTCCTGGAAATGATTATCATATCACACTCTAGGGCGGCGGCCAGCGCGAACTCAAGGTGTGAAGGGCCAGTAACCACCAGCCCTAGAACAAGAATTCCTATTGTGACTACAAACACTAGCAAGATGGCCGGCATCGTTGTAAATTTTGACCACCTCACGAGCAACTAGTATCAAACGGTAAGAATTACCGGCGTGTCAGCGCAAGGCACAAGCATCTAGTACAGGGACACGAGATCCCCTAGATAATTCCTACAATATAGCTATGTATAATTAAAAATTTCCTATGATTTCCAACCATCGTGTTTCGTTTAATAACTACCTGACACCATCAGATCTGGAACAAGAACCCTACCGCCACAATGTACCCCACCAAATTCAATAATATTTACGCCACGAGGGGGCGAGATGTACTTGCACAATAGATTGCGGCTGCGAACAAAACAAAAAAGCTATATCGGCAGAGAGGAAGGACCCAAGTACCCGGTAATGGGGTGAACTTGGTTGCCAAGCGATAATAGGGCAGAGGCTGCGACTACTTACGACCCATACAACTGCAAAACGCCAACCAAAGTGGCATGCAATACGACGATCTTTCGTCACAATGCACCATCATCGCCAGATTCGAGGCAGGCCAAACATAGCGGCACCCTGGTCAGACGAGACTGGCCATGGGTTACGCTTGACAAAGCCAACAGTCAAGACACGAGAGCCTGGGTGTAGCCCGGCATCGGATGTTTTTTGTGCACATATCTGTTCTTTTCTTTTTTTTTCATCTAGTTATTGCTGCGTTACCAGCAGTGTGGCAAGCAGGCGTCATCACGTCGGACAACTAGGAAACAAATAGTTGTGGGGTTCACAGCCATGGCAAACAGTGGACCAACCGGCTGTAGCCGGCACGCCGTTGCGGGTGTGGCTAGAGCCCGGCCAACCCGCGGCAGTCTCGGAAATCAATCAGTACTCTGTCCCAGTTATTTTGCAACAGAGCGGTCTCATGTGAGCAGACATTTGTTTCTTTGTCTTCTGACAAGTGATATACGCATCATTACCTGAGAACGTTTTCGGCCGCGTCACGATGAGCACCTGACCTGATCATTGACCCCTTGTTTTAGCTTCGACGTCGGTGGAAAACTTGGTCGCCTCCAAACTCTACACCATGAAATCCGGCCGTTGTGGGCTGTGATTCAAACGCATTGCTTAGCGTAAACAGTTGCCCGACTGATTAGTTGTGGCGGGTTTGTTTTCAACTATGTTGGTGACGAAGGGCAGTGCTATTACGCAACTGCTGCTGCCAAGCCTTGCTAACGGGCTTCATATAGTTGCAAGTATATCCTGCACCTTGACAATGAAAAACAAGACGGAGTTTTAATTTCTCCCCCTACTGCCAGCCACGTCCACGAGCTAACAGGGGGGAAAAACATATAGCTGATCTCGCGACTGCTACTCGATCGCAGCGTTTTTACATGCAGACCTGCGTAGCCCACCACCAGATCGAGAAACCACTCCTACATTAGAGGCGGTCCCTTGCTGACCCCAGACGCTGTTTAACACAACCGACTCGGAGGCAGCGGCAAGACTCACGGCAAATTGCTACCGTGACTGTACCTAGAAAGTGGCCATTGTGCGTCGTCACAGACCATCAATGACCCTAAATATACAAGAAAAACCCCCCAAGTTCGCAATCGAAATTAACCAACCGTCTATCCCGAACGCACGTCCGATGACCGATGACCATGACTCTAAAGCAGTCCGGCTAAGTCGGCATCAGTTGACCCCGCATAACATCTAGTGAGACAACCTCCCCAGACTTAATTTGCAGGGCGAATTAGTGCGCAATGAAATAATATTTTTTTTTTCCCCATCATCATCGAGGGGTCGATGCCACACCGATGTTTAATGCGGCACGCACAAACCGCAGCAACAGTGCTGCGTCTTTAATAAATAGGGCCCTTTTTGCGACTGGGTCAGGGGCGCGGCTCAATATCCCAAACTGTGCCTCACAGTCTTGGCTGACAGTATTTCTTGTCCTCCGGTCCCATCGCCGACCGAACTTGATCGACTGACACCCACATTTGCACACGACAGCCACCACCGCCCAATCCACTCGTACCAGCTGGAGGCGTTCCGAGCGGTTGGTCGAGCCACCCCCCACCACTTTTCAGGAGGGCGTCGACGCAACACCCACCAGTGGCGGTGACATTTTTGAAACACACGCAACCCGCATCTTGACGATTGTCGCTGCAGCCAACCACCACGACGTGTTAGAATCATTTGTGGAGCTAATTTTTTGCGGAAATTATTTATTGCAAGATCGAATAACTGGCTGGATCGCGTATTTTGTTGTTTTACGCTAGGCAAGAAAATTTCTAGATTGTTCTGGTAAGTCACTTTTAGTTTGTGGGTTTGTCACGTAGGTTGTGGGAGCTTGGTGACGGAATTGTCGTCTTAGTCAAGTTGGTTAGCGTTTTATCTAGCCACAGGCTGTACCTACTACATTCCGAGCCACATTTCCATTTCTAACAACAGAACCAAGTCGAGGAACCAAAAAAATGGCCCTTTGAATAGCGGGATCACAAAGCCTCACACATACGCAACACACACTCACACCTATCTCTACACAAATTCACTACGGGATGCTTATGTTGGAACAAAATACAGCACATGCCATGACGTCTCAACGGCGTTTACGTGGCGGCAGCTACAGCGCTATGGACTTGATGGAACCCCTGCATGAGGAAGACTTGGACAGCTTGGCAGGCAGTGTAAGTTCACTGACTGTCGATACAGCAAGTGCCGGCATGGACTCCTCGACACCTCCGCCGCCCGGCGCAAACTATAGCATGACTAGCGGCCGAGATATCCTCAAGCGAACACTCACGCATGAAAACGGAAGCGACGTGAGTCTCAGCGACGCGTACTCATCCCATGGTTCGCCAACACTGTCGCCGTCCACCATCACGTCGCTGGTATTCAAAATCTCAAACAAATTACAAGGCATTGGACGAAATGCAGAGGCGCTGGTATCCGCAGCTCCCGTTGTGCGACGCACCCGAGCATTATCTGGCTCTTCTGTAGCTCTTGTCGACGACGAATTTCGCTTGCCACCGGCCGGCCCGGTGAGTGTGCGTCGCAACTCCGGCATGTCCAAATCGTCGTACGAGTCGTTACGGGCTCCTCTGCCGCTTTCTACCAGTCTTCTCAACACAGCTGGTGACGCCATTTGCGGTAGCAACGGTGCCACTGATGCCAGTGTCGCCTCATTGGCTATCGGTCAACCGGAATCACCCGTTGATGTATGTCCCAGCACTGGTGAATGGGGACGAGTCGTTGTCCCAGAGTCGCTACAGCGTGGCGTGCTCTTCACACGTGTGACTCACCGCAAGCGAGTCCAGAGAGTATTCACTCTCGACCCAGAAGCTGGTATAGTAGCTTGGGATTCAAAAGCATCGTCCCGTCTCCAAATCGATGGCATTTGCGAAATCCGTATCGGCGATGATGCAATGAACTATCGCGAGGAATTCAAGGTGTCCAAGGACTTGTCGTCGCGATGGGCATCCATCATTTACTCGAAAGATGACAACAAGCTCAAAGCTCTTCATATGGTTGGCTCAACTCAGGAAGACTTTGATATATTTATTGATGTGTTGACGCGACTGGTGCGCTATAGACGCGAGATTATGAGTGGGCTCGCAATGCCTCGAGAGCAGTTTGTTGATGCTCACTGGTCGCGATATGTGACTACAGAATATGACGGAGAAGAGCGATTGACGCTCGAATCTGTTCAAAAGCTCGCTCGACGATTGCATATTAATTGTTCCAAAAAATTTTTGGAGATGCTTTTTACACAGGCCGATGCAGACCATTCGGGCTACTTGAATTTTGCCGAATTTCAAGATTTTGTCCGCTTGCTGAAATGGCGTGAAGAGCTTTCCATGATTTTTAACAGAATCGCTGACTGCGATCCCGTCGGTATTATTGAGACAAATGGTCTTGACAGCCAGGATGACAATAGTATACTGTCTGGAAATGGGAGCAGCACTGCATCGCTCCGGCTAGAGGCAACCAGCAAGATGCTGTCTCTTGATGGCCTACGCTCCTTTGTCTGGAATATCCAGAAGCAAACAGACATGTCCAACGCTATCATCGTTAAGATGTTTGAACGCTTTGCCACGGTTCGTGATGAAGCGGGCAACAAGTACATTACGGAGCAAGCCTTCTCTGATCTCATCTCCTCGCAGGCCTACTTTCCGCCTCTTAATGTGGACGATGACAGGCAGGACATGACACGACCACTTGGAGAATATTTCATTTCCTCATCTCATAACACCTACTTGCTTGGTCGGCAGGTTGTTGGTGAGTCGTCAGTTGAGGCATATGTTCGCGCCCTGCAGAATGGGTGCCGCTGCATCGAAATCGATTGCTGGGATGGTGATCAAGGCAAGCCGGTTGTCCAGCATGGGAGGCGTTTGACAACAAGTATCGATTTTGATGATGTTATTCTGGCGGTTCGAAAGTATGGCTTTATTGCATCCCCATACCCGCTTATCTTGTCTCTTGAGATTCGTTGCAATGCCGATAATCAAATGAAGATTGTCCACAGTCTCAAAAACATTCTTGGCGAGCTTCTGGTTACTGAGCCGTTGATGACAAATTACGTTCAACTCCCCAGCCCTGAGGATCTCAAACATCGCATTCTTGTTAAGGTCAAATCTGGAAGTCCCCAGACTACATCATCGACTGTTTCTTCTACTTCTACCAACGGTTCTGGTTTGACACTCAATTCGGGCATTGTGTCTACGACAGAGTCAAGTGAAATATCAACTGATAACTTCAGTAGCGTTAGCGATGAAGGCAGTCCCACGCGCCAGCCTTTGTCGCGTTCAAGATCAGCCCGACGTCCAAAGATAATCGAGCCGCTGAGCGCTTTGGGCGTATACTTCTCCGGAGTCAAGTACCGGAACTTTTCATTGCCAATTTCCAAGACGCCTAATCACATATTCTCGCTTTCTGAGCGCACGCTCAACTCGATCATTAAAGATAGCGAGAAGCGATCGCAGCTCGACAAGCACAATCGCAAGCATGTAATGCGCGTCTATCCTTCTGCATACCGGGTTACGTCTACTAACTTCGACCCGATCCCCTATTGGAAACGTGGCGTTCAGATGGTTGCACTCAACTGGCAAAAGAACGATATCGGCATGCAGCTGAATGAGGCGCTTTTTGGCACACGGTCTGGCTATGTCCTTAAACCTGAGCAACTGTTGAACAATCAGCGTTTGTCTTTAATGAAGACACTGAAGCCATCAATGTTCTTCAAGGAAGCCCTCAAGATGAAGATTACTGTCATCTCTGCTCAGCAGCTACCGCGTCCAAAGGATCTCAAGGGCGACGATAGTTTCAGCCCTTATGTATCG
>JAJLWU010000209.1:0-16651 GCA_030570855.1 Tardiomyces digboiensis | reverse complement strand
CCCCTTCTCCAAGACTGACGTCAAGTTGGGATCATATGCTCCTAATACCAAGGAGAAGCCTTATTACGAGGTGTCACTACCAGAAAAGCTAGCGCCTGGAATCTTCATTGCAAGAGGCACATGGCAATGCACCACTCAGTTTGTGGATGACGACCATGTTGTCCACGATAACGTGCCATGGCTCCTCCAAATAGCCAAACCAAGCCCGGCACCTGTAAAGCTGCACAAAAAAAGCGCTCGACAGCTCCCGGCTAGAGCTTGAGGCTATATTTTTACGAGATATCTAATGAATACACGATCTCTGACCTTCAATAGGTTCATAACACCCTAACCCACATGAAACCACCGAGACATCTGGACGTTAGACGTCGAACGATTCACTTTTTGCACGACTCATAATGGCGAGCTTACCCAGCAAGCCACGCGTGTCTGCTCAGCAGAGTCAATCCACATCTACCTTTGTTCCGAGAGATAGTGAGGATTGGCTGAAGGCGTACGACGCTGTACAAGCTGAGAGCGACAACCTAAAACTCTGGGAAGATCTTGTAGTTGCAACTGAGCGGGTTCTACACGAAGCGTCGCGGGGCCCACACCAGGGAGGGGTGAACTTGGCAACAAAGGAGGCAACGCGCAATGTATTTGATCGATTCCTTGGCAAGTTCCCGCTTCTATTTGGCTATTGGATAAAGTACGCCACAGTTGAGTACACATTTTCAGGGACAGAAGGTGCCATTCGGGTTTACGAGCATGCTGTTGCAGCATTTCCAGCTTCGGTGGATTTATGGACGCAGTATGTCACGTTTATGGGTAATATTGATAATCCCCAGGCAACGCGCGCTGTGTGCGAAAGAGGGGCCCAGCACTGTGGCCGCGATTTTTTGTCTCATCCATTTTGGGACGCCTATATTGCTTTTGAGAATGGTCGCGAAAGTAATAGTAGGAAGGTCGCAGAGATATACAAGACGATAATTCATTACCCGTTGCATCAATATGCTCGATTCTACGAAGGATGCGTAAAGCTAAGGGAAAAGCACCCTGATGTTTTCAAAGATACTGATGTGAGTATTATTTTTCAAAAAACGCAACAGGGAACAAATGACCGTTGGGTATACGAGTCTCAAATTCAGAGGTCTTATTTTCATGTTATGGAGCTTGACCCGGATCAAATTAGAAACTGGAATGAGTATTTAGACTACGAGGAAAGCCAGGGGGATTTTGAGCAAACATGTGCCTTGTATGAGCGTGCCTTGGTACCGGCTGCTTACTATGATTCATTCTGGTTAAGATATGTGCATTGGATGTCGCAACAGGAACAGCGGGTGGCAGATGTGCGCAACATATTTAGACGTGCTTGTACATTAATGGTGCCAATATCACGACCATTTATACGATTCCAGTGGTCCATCTACGAAGAGTATTTTGGAGATAGAACGCTCGCGCGAGATATTCTCCAGGCCATGATTAATGACGCCCAGCATCAAGAAACCGTCAATGCTGCCATTCAAAGGGTACATCTTGAGCGGCGGGTGTCTTCTAGGAATGCTGTTGACTTTATTGACACCGAATTGTCAAAACCGGGCCCTGTCAAGGATAATCTTGTTAAAGGGGTGTATGCTGCATCCAAGGCCGTGATCCAGTGGAGGGATTTTGGTAATGTTGATGCAGCTAAGAAGGTCTTTGAAAATAACAAGGCACTTTTCTTGAACTCGCAATATTTTTTCATAAACTATTTCGAATTTGAGGCATCAAACACCGATTCTGCCTCGACCATTCATGCGCTCTGGAAGTACATTGTGTCCAAGAGTAAGTTGCCGCTTTCCGTAATCGCAGACATCTCACAAGCATACATGACATGGCTCGAGGAGCGGGGCCATATGGAGAAATATATCGAAGTTGACGTTGAGACATACGGATCATTTTCGGTACAGTGGCAGCATCAAAGAAAATTGGGAGACGACACTATGTCTCGCCTGCGCAAGGAGGCATGGCATCCTGGTGTTGAGATCGACAAATATGACAAAAAGAATCCCTTCACAAAGTATCTACAGCAGCAACATGGCGATTCCTCAATGTAAAAAGTCACGAATCAAGGCAGCGCGTATGTAAAAATAAAAATTGGGAAAAACCCCACATTAGATGCTATCAGACTGTCTGCCAATCAGCCGAGTCCCTCGCTTCACTCGGCAACTGGCAGTAATACCTGGATCTCCGTAGACCATTATAAGACCAAGAGAAGCGCACGAGTTAACAATTGACTCTACAAGTGCATCATCCATTGCTCTTACAAATCCTGCATCCAAACTAGACAAATGGATGCAGCGCGTGAGGTGAGACAACGAATCCTTGGTAACCAGTTGTAAAGAGTTGATATCAAGGTCGACCAGCGTCTCCGCGCTATGATTAATAATAGCCTTTAATCCGTTGTCTTGGACGCCGATGCAGCGCTGAACGCTGAGTCTCTCCATTCCGGAATTGACACTCCAATTAGTAAATAAACTCTCAATGGCTTCGCTCGTGATTTGGTCAAGTCCTTTCATAGACAAAGTGCGTAGTTTGCCACAACAGGGTCCCACGCCAAGACGAAGAAATCTATCAGTCAGATTGACACAGCCATCAACAATTAGCGTTTCAAGCTGTGAACCAACGCTATTGAGGATAGTGATCATGGCGTCATCTGTCACTGGGTCATTTACGTCCGAGGGGAACGAGTACTCGAAATGCTTAAGCTTTGGTAAATCCGCCAAAATATGAATTGCGGCATCTTCAGTCATTCCCGACAAGCGAGACATGGCCAAGTGTGTCAGGTTCGGGCAGTTCAGCACCATGTTTGATATAATCTCACCATCAAAACGATAGGTATTGCGGACCTCAAACTCTTCTAATCGTGGTCCTAACTCCTCCAAGAATGAAATCCAAGTATTCTTGTTTATGAGAAATGGCCCATCCAAATGCAAACTACGCAAATTTCCAAGCTTGTCGTGCAGGTATTTAAAGCTCTCGTTGCTGAGCTGGCCACACATGGATAACGTCAACGATTCTAACCGAGGACAATACGATCCAATAAGATTCAGGTCTGTTGGGCCAAGAGAAGAACAGTCCCATAACTCCAGACGCTCAATGTCAGGGTGCAGGAAAAGCTTCAACGTAGTCTGGGTTAGTCTTCGGTTCTTGGTTAAGATTCGAGCGATACGCTCCATGTTGATGGCACCAATGTCCCCGAGCTCGTCCACGTCATCAATATATTTGACAACTGTCTTGATGCAAAACTCTTGTAGAGACGGCATAGTATATTCCTTTCTATCCAGCAACGCAGCAGCCTGCTTCTTTCTCTCTCGCCTGGCAGCCGCCTCTATCATTCTGTCCACGTTCGAGACAGCTTTCGTTTCCTTCTCTTCAGCGCCGCAGCTTCTACACAGGTACTTGTCACCATCGAGCTGCTTTGTGTATACAGTAACTGTGAACCTGCATCCACACTGTGAGCACACTTCGATGCCCTCCCGAGCCAGCTCATCTTCCAGTTCATCATATTCGTCCGAAGAATAGTCTAGATCTCTTCTAGACCTCTTTCGTCGCCCAGCGGCAATGATTTGTTCCTCGGTGCGCTCATCTTGACCTGTCTCGACTTCTGCTTCTGGAGTCAACTCATCAACATATTCCTCATCTTCCTCGTTTGCAACTCTATCTCTTCGAAAATCCCTTCTCTGCCGTGCTACATGACGGTCCCTAATTGCTGACGCGCTAATGCCCTGTGAGCGCAGAAACTCCGTTAGGGCAGAGTTACTGGAATTAGTAATTGGCTCGCTCAACCTTGTAAGCGTCAAACAAAGGCTCGTGTATGGATATGGGCCAAAAATAACACTTACGGGCCCCTGACTTGACTACGCGAGTTATCTTGTCTTCGTCTTGTCATTGTCAGTGCGTTCGTTGCAGCTGTCAGGCGTTGCTTCCAAAACTGATAAAGATAAGAGGGTGCGGCTGTAAAGCCGGTATCGCGCTTTGACGGAAAAATATATGCAGGGCATGTTTGTACAAATAAATTAACATTATGTCTGATGCCCCTCATGACGCTACGATAACAGATCACTAATCTTCATGCGAGTCTTGTCTGGTGTGCTGGCAGCATTATCGCCCTCATTTGTAGATTCAACCCCAGTCATAGGTGTCGAAGCCTTTTGACTGTCACTTGTTTGGGTAGCTTGTGACGAAAGAGCGAGCCGTGGTTGCAGCGGCGGTCCTTGTTTGGCCTCACCTTGTGTCACTGAAGATGCTGGCAGCGGTTGGTGCTGTTGTGAAGGAGGCGATGGATTATACGGGGCCAGCGTCGCACCCAAAGAGCTCCCACCACCGCTTGGCATAGACTGGTGAGTGGGATATCCAGAAATACTATGCCTGTGCTCAAACATACCTGGACCACCTGAATGGCTTGCACCGAGTGCGGATGAAATTCCTGGTCCCAGCCCACTGGACGATGCCAAAGGCGGTAACGCAGGAAGCGACGGATCAAGCTGCGAGGCCAGCGGAGGGAGAGGCGGCTGGGGCACGACATGGGAGTTGCGACGGGAGTTTGATGCGCTGTTGGATAATGAGTATTTGGAAAGGCTCGAATACAGCGACGGTCCGATAGGCTCATCGTTATCACTGGCGCTGCTGACGCCACCAATCGAACTTTGGCGGCTTGAAGAGTATCCACCAGTCGAAATGGTGGTAGCTGACAATCTTCTTGTATAAGGAGTTCCTGGGTACATGTCCTCATTGAAATGCCTTCTCCGACTAAAAGGAGCAGGGTGGTGATGTATGGATGCAGAGCGTCCATGGCCATTAGTTGGAGTACCGACAGGTGGTATACTCGAACCACCAACAGGTGAAGGTCGCGATGCCGTCGGTACCTTTGCATGTGGGTCAACAGCTGAGAAGTTCAACGATGTGGAAGATTTTCTGAATCCAGATGAGTCGGACGTATAGGCTGCATTGAAAATAACTGGCGGCTGCTGCGGTACAGGGGGGCCACCCGCTCCTGGCGGTGGCTTTGCAGACATACGTGCGCCATAAGAAGAATCCACGCCGGAATAAATATTAGGCATTGACATGCGGTGGGATAGTGGTGGCGGGTGAGGTCCACCAGCACCACCAGCACCACCCGATGCCGCTCCCCACCCAGGTTCTCCTCCAACGTGTGGGTGTCCAGGTCCGGCCTGACCCGTCGCACTGCCACTAGCACCGCCAATGTCGTGGGTGCTTACCTGGACAGAGGCTCGACGCCTTCGATTTGCACCCCCATTCCACCAGTTTTTAACAGCATTGTCTGATCTGCCCTTGAGGTGTCGGGCAATCTCTGCCCATTTCTTGCCGTACTGGGCGACCAACTGCTCAATCAGCTGACCCTCCTCATCTGTGATGGGGCCATGGTTGAGACTAGGTTTTAAATTTTGGTGATATCGCTCGCGACATTGTTTTGGCGTCCTAGTGGCGAGCATGTTGGATATTCTCACCCAGTTGGAGGGGCCATGACTCTCAATCAGCTGTAGGAGCTTTTGGTCCTCAGCTGGGGACCATGGGCCCCTCCTGGGCGAGCTCTCTGTAGCGGTGCTCACTGTGCCGTTCGTTTTGACCACGCAGGTGTTGCACACCTGCTGGGTTACAACTCTTTTGAGTCCTTGATAGTAGCTTTTTCGTGTAGCTTTGAGTCCGTCGTCGCTATCTGTTGTCAGTATGGCCGCCAAAACAGTAGTAGCTATGTTGGATGGGTGTGGTGGACCAATAGCGATCGTCATCATCGGTTCCGCCAGCCACCAACTCCTCGGCTCATGTATAGACTAAAAAACCTTTGCTGCACCATCAGTTTTATACAGGATTCCGTGAACCACCATTCAGGAGTTTTGGGGACTCGTGGAGTGGACATCCGCGTTCATAGCAACTATGCGTCATTGAAGATGGTGGGAGCAGCCTCGCCGCCACACCCCGCAACTACTTTGTAATTTCCGCAATAGTGTAGCAATCAGTACGTAAAACAGGTGACCTTGTAAGCCATGGCCCATGACACACAGAGCAAGACTGCAGAGTGTCAACGGCGCAAACCTTCTTTGACCGGCAAATCCCGAGCCGGCCACCATCTCCGAGTCCACAACGCCGTTGTTTCATACAGAGAGCCACACAGCATACCTAGCTATTAAAGGCATATACACTCTTATAATATATGCTTGTCGAGAAACGCTAAGCTCGCTGCCGTCCAACTGTTGAGAGGCAGTATCACACAACCCAAGACTCCAGGCAAAACCTCGCGAAAACCGTCTTCTTGAAAACTCCACACATACCTCTCAGAGGTGCGACGAACGAGACCGCAGCGACCAAAAGCAAAAGTGGCTTGTGCTCAACAAAGATCCGCGCGGTGGTAACCGCTCCTAGCTCTGTCTCACTGGCAATGCTTTTCGATCACGGACCCCCCGCTCTGAGCCCCAAGGTGGTGGTTTGTTACCCGGATACACTATTGGGTCTGGCTGTTTTGGCTGCTGCAGCTGCTGCACATCGTGTTGCTCACCCAACATCATCCCGTCGGCACCATGAGCCTTGATTTCCAAGGTCTTGGACGTGCTTTCTGGAAGTCGCAAGTATCGAGTGTACACTTTGTAAAGAGATTATGGCTTTGTATTTTCCATAGTATTGGCCATAGTCCCAAGGTGCCAGTTAGACCGTTTTTCCATACCCTCGCATGGGGAATCCGATGGACCCCAACGGTTAACCGGTTGCAAGTCCAGTGGGCTATATGAAACCTCGCCCAGCCGGTTCGGATGACCAAAAAAAAATGGGGTATTTTTCATTGGTTCCGCTCGCTACGGCAGCTAGAGCTGTCAACTATGCTAACGAGTACCACCCGCGGCTGTGCCGTGGACGTGCGTAGGCGATGCATTTCCAACACTGATCATCGCACCTGCAGGTTTGGAACTAACCACCGGCAAAGTGGTCAAGTATATTCAAGACCCCGACGCAGGCTAGTAATTTTGCTTGAAGATTTTGCGGCAGTTGAAGGGGAGGGCACGACATTCCCAGCTGTGTTTGTGGGGCCTGATCCCTCATTGACTTGGATCTCAAGGCAGGATTTATGATTGATGCCGTCTCTTGGCGCATAACGGTGGCTATGCCACAGGGCCGTTTTCCCTAGATCTGCCAGTTAAACGGCACCGTTGGCTTGTATCCTCGGACTGGTCCGTGACGCGGGATCTGTTGCACAACTAACTTTTTTAAGCAGCGGACATTGTTAGCTTTTGGACATGCATATTTTGTGTACGGTCTAGGCATGGATCCGCCATGACATGTTTTACGTGCCACTGCCAATCAACGAGGACAGAGTATCATCGAGGTAATGACAAATAGAATTTTGTGCCTAGGGCTCTCTTAACGATTTTTAAAGTCCTAGAACTGTTTTCACGGGCGTTTTTCTGCAAGCACATGTCTCGCATCGATTATGAACCTAGCTTGTTGCCGTTGGGCGTTGGGAAATGGATACGAAACCGAGCCTCAGCCAGTGCAAGCAAACCCTGGACGATCTTTTGCAGCTTGCAAGAATAGCAACCAGGCACAAAGGATGGTTGGTCGCTATAGCGTTCTCGGCGCCCTCGCGGTATGTACTGGTCTACGTTTCCAGGTCGATATATACGGCAGGTCGTGCTGATGGCCTGGAATAGTTTGATGTAACCTGGACCAGGATCCATAAATTTAACACAGAGTTAAAACGTCGTCTAGGCCCATTAGGGTCGACTTGTGATATAGTGGTATTGTCCATTTGCATGGAATCTGTAATAGGCGCGTGAATTTGCACGAGTTGCCGGCCAGCCGAACCATACGCATCTGATAGTAGCAAAGTACCGTACGGCTCAAGCAAATTGTAACAAATTTATCCTGTTTTTTTTTTGAGCAGCTGATACTAAAAAGACCTTGGTCCACACGGTTGAGCAAATGACACCATTTACACCAATGATTAGAAATGTGGTGTTTGACATAGAGGGTACCGTGTGCCCCATTTCATTCGTCAAGGAAACATTGTTTCCGTATGCAATCAAGCGAATCCACGAGCTTGTCCCGAAACTTGAAAACCAGTTTCCTCTGACCGACACTCCAACGGACTCGGCTCACACTGAACTACTCAGTTACTTGCAAAAGTTTCCTGATGAGTACAAGATATCTCCTCAAGGGTTGCTGGATCACATTGACGACTTAACCCAGCGGGACGTCAAGGCGCCGTATCTCAAATCACTCCAAGGGTACCTGTGGAAATCTGGATATGAATCTGGAGAAATCAAGGCTCCGTTGTTTTCGGATGCCATCTCTGCCATTGAGGAATGGCCGAGAATTCTCAGCGAGCGCAATGGTGGTATTTGGATTTATTCGTCTGGAAGTGTACCTGCGCAGATTCTATTATTTCGCCATGTTGACGCAACCCCTACAGACATGACGCCCAACCTAAAGGGATACTTTGACACCGTCAACGCTGGTCCAAAGACCGAGGCCCCTTCATACGACAAGATTGCGTCTGACATTGGTGGCTCCAGCAATGAGATTCTCTTCTTCAGTGACAACCCTCTGGAGATCAAGGCTGCTAAACTGGCAGGATGGAACGCAATTACGACTATGCGCCCGGGAAATGCCCCTTTGCCGTCAGACTACTCGGAGAGAGTCGTTGAAAAGCTAGATAATAGCCTGATAGAGTAATGAAATAATGAAAGTGACATGACCACCGCTTACTGCGTAAATTAACTACGAATGGTTCCGAATTGTATAGAAAACTCGATTTTTCATTCCGATCCATGACATTATTTGCGTCATGACCAAGCCGGACTTTAATACAACAACTGACACTTTACTCTTCATCACCGTGCTCAAAGAGGTAGTTGGCAGTAACCTCCTCATTCTTGTCGCAAGCAAAATACGCTTGAATCACAATTTCCCGCTCAAATCCGAGCTCAACCAGACGGTTGATGGCTTCGTTCTCTTCAGGAGTAATCTCAATTTGAACAGTGCCATCGTCACCTTCTTCATCGCCTGCAGTCTCACGAAGAAACCTCAAGAATGCCTCGGGATTTTGTGCTAGATATCGCTCCAACTGCGGGAACGTGGCCATGAGCTGTTGCAGAGCCGGTTCCAGCATTTGGGGTTGTTGCTGAATCAGTTGGCGAATCTGATGAAACTGCGGGCTATTGAGAAAACTGAGATCCAGCTCTCCACCTTCGTCCTCATGGTCATGACCATGATGGGCTCCCGCTTGGCCCCCACCCTGAGCTTGCGCAGCCGCCGCAAACAAATCAACGCCCGTCAAATCTTCGTGCATCTGGCCACTCTCATCCTCACCGCCTTCCTCTTCATCATGAACATCTGCTGGACCAACCTCTGCCGTATCAGCGGCACCGCCGGTAGCAATAGCAGCAGCTCCAGCAGCAGGGACCGCTGGCCGTTGTAAGCCTTCTGGGATTCCCGACAAGAGATATTCAACTGCACGATCTGGATTATTAAAAGCAGCCCGGAGAGCTGTCTCGCATTGATCTCGTGGGTAGCCCATCTCCATCATGTTTTGGATAGCAGTCTCTCTATTGCTGCCGGTGGCAAATGCAGACGGGTCATTGAACGTAGCAGCAGATGCACCAGTGGCAGTAGGTTCTTGAGTGTTGCCAGCTTCACCTGCAACATCAGAAGCAGGAACAGGAGTAATAGAAGTAGTAGTTGTAGAAGCAGTAGTAGTCGTAGTAGGTTGTGTCGCAGGGGTACTCGCGCTCGGCGCAGCGGCTGGCTCTGGTGCCTTTGCTACAGGCTGTGGAGCTGGGGCAGGTGACGCAGTCGATGATCCACCGCGTGTCTCTTTCACCATGCAAATCACAAATCCATCTTCCTTCACCAT
This sequence comes from Tardiomyces digboiensis, assembly GCA_030570855.1. Lineage (NCBI taxonomy): Eukaryota > Fungi > Ascomycota > Dipodascomycetes > Dipodascales > Trichomonascaceae > Tardiomyces > Tardiomyces digboiensis. Next base: position 6,768 of record JAJLWU010000209.1, on the reverse strand, counting down.
GTACTCCTCTATCCGCTTGTCATCCTGCAGAATTTTACCTGTCGTCAGCATCAAGCAAGTTTATACCTGATACAGCGCCCAATTGTTACTTACCGGAGTAGATCAGCTTTTGCTGAGAAGCATCCCAGCCCTTTAGCCCCCCATTTTTCTGTTTAACAGCAAGAACCTATCATTAGTTTCAGTTCCCAGGATGAACCAAAAAAAAGTGCTCGAGTGCCAAGTAGCGGTGACAACTCCAAAACCAATAAGAAGACACATGCAGCAGTTCACTAAATTGTGAAATAGCAATGTGGATGAGCTATCTGAGACCACTGACTAACACGGTAATACCTGGGTATTAAACCTCGCAAAGAGATCAAGTTTTGGTTGAACACAAGACCCTCGCCTCATTCACACAGCCACCAACACAACAAATTTAAAATCACTCACCGTATCCGAGGGATCAACTTCAAGCGTCCACTTTTGCTGCTTAAGATCTCTTAATTGCAACTTCATCGTTCGTGTAAGAACAGTCTGCAACAATTCTTCTGCACGACCTTGGGACACAGGTCACGGCGAGAGCGGTGGGACTTCAGGGTAACATCCTCCCACCCCATGATATTCGTGAAACTTGTCGATCTCCAACTTAAAGACAACACTTTAAAAAAAATTAAACAAATATTATCGTACAATGGCTCATATGCGGTGGTTGTCACTGACGTCTGATGACGAATCGGACGATTCAGCATTTGTGTCGTGAGCCCCATCTAGATACTGGTCACAGCTATCTGAGTGATAGGCAATGTCGGATACCTTACTTAAAAGAGCCCGCGAAACTTTAGATCGCGACACAGTCCGTCGGCCGCGCTCAATAGCTCGCTCTATTTCAATAAAATCACGAATGAAGAGCAGCTTGGGATACGTAGAACGCTCGCCCGCAAGCATCATTTCCGCCAACTCCTTCCTGGACGGGTCGCTTAGGATGTTCCATAAATCTTTTGATTTGATCTTGGGCCACAAAGTTACCGTACCATCGAATCTCTGTAGCCAAACATTGGACCAGTCTTGATCCATGATGCGCGGCAGCAGGTTCATTGTCTTCATGAGCTTGAGCCATTTTCTCAGTTCGAGCTTAACCATACTCTCAAACACGGACCCCACAAAGCCACCTCGCCACCCTTTACCGCGGCGGTGGGACACTGGTCGTCCCACTGTTCCCCGTGGCGCATACACAAATAGTGCAACATGCGGGTTAACCTGTGAAACGATTGAAAACGTGACGTTAAAATGAGAATGGAGAGCCTCCAGAGGTATGTCAGTTCGTAGGGATCCGTCTTTCCATTTTGATCCAAAACTATAAGGGACTAGGCGACCATCTCTAGTTTTCATCATGAGTACAATAGGGTTGAGTATGCCGGGGACAGCTGCTGACGCCAAAAGAGCGCTCCAGATAACGCAATGGGGCGACGTGATATAGTTGCACAGAATTGCCGGTGAATGAGGGTCTGCGGGCACAGTGGAAATGTTGAGAATCTTTCCCGTGCGCTCAAAAGCTTCCTTAAATGTAAGAGACCCTAGCGTGAACCATGAGCATCGCTCTGCCCAATCAATCGAATCAAATCTAGCTCCAGTTTTATACCACCTATACACCCAGTGGGGAAACTTTTCCCAGCAGGCTGTAATCTTGTCCGCTAGTTCTGGTACTAGCAGCTCGCGGAGCTCATCATTTGTGCGGGTGCAAACTAGTGCTGCAACGAGTCCTCCACCGCTCGTTCCCGAGACAATGTTTGGTAGGAGATTGGCGTCAAGGAGCGCTTTGACAACACCAAAGTGTCGGTACGCAAAGCATGCGCCACCACTTAGACATAGTGCAGATTTTCCGTAATTTCTTGAAAACGACTTGAATAGGATTCTCCTGGTTTCCAGTGGCATAGATGCAGTCGATAACCTATCTAATGCCGAGACAATCTCGACGTTCATCTTCGCCACAACGTCTTTGGTGCCGTAGTAGCACTGAGAATAGAGCTCCTCACCTTGTGTTCCAGCAAAGTTGTACTTGACACAGCCTTGTAACAGCGTGGCGACTTCTTCGGTATCTCTATGTTCTCTATTGCTCCTCAGCTGCCTTACGAGGCTTTGGACTGTCTTGTAGTCGTAGAACAGAAACTTTGGCCGGTGCTTCCATGAATCGAGGCCCAGATACGTATCCAATTTCTGGGCCCTGTCAACCCACTCGCTGTATGAAGTGGCCTCGCGCAGTCTCTGCCGAAGTATCCGGCGCTCTCCGCGCCACGTAAAGGCATATTCATACAGGGCGACATAGATGCGGATAGAGACATAGACCAATGTGAGAATTCCGAGCCACCCAAGGATAACCATCAATACCGGCCACCTTAGTAGTTTATAACCAAGACCAGACAGCTCATCTTCTCGGGCCCGACTCTTTCGTCTTCGCTTAACCTTTATATTAACCGGTGCCCAATCATTCTGAGATTGAATAATGGTGTTGTCCTCATCTTGGAGGGCAGCGCGAAAAGCCTCTATATCTGCTGTTAGACGGTAACGAGGTACACCGCTGATATTGCTGGTAAAGAAAGCAACTGGGATAAAGTAGCTGAAATAATTCATCAAAGGGCTGGCAGCTCAAACGAGGGCAGCTGGTTTTATTGTTGGGCTAGATCAAGAGCCCGCGGTTGCTGACAGTCACATGCACCACCCAGTTCACTTACGCTCTCTATTCACATATGAGTGCTTAAATTGATCTGCCATGGCTTTGTAACGATATGCTCATGCTGTTCTAAGTTCAGGTAGAGCAGGGTCCGTTCCCTGTGTCCGGTGGACCAATACTCTGATGCGATGTCTGACCTCGGCGGCAGCCGTGTGGTTGTGCCCGAGATGAGCAACCGGCAGCTGATAGCAGCCGTTCGTTCTGAGTTTTACTGATGCACCACTTTAAAATATTACAACCAGAGAGGCATTTCCTTTTGGAGTAACAAAGTGGCAGTAAAAGCTACACGGCAGAACTTGGTATAAGTACTATCCTTGCACAAGGGCGAGCCATCTGAGAGAGCGACAAATCACGCGGACCACGACAGTACAATCAATCGAGGGCGAGTGCAGCACAGTCAGGGGTGATTTTGACAATGTGGGGGTTCGTCAGGTGCAGCATGGTGGTTTTCAGCCACTGCCATCGGGCCGAGAAAATAAGCATATAGATTTACTACTTGATCGACATGCACAAGGCACTTGAGTTGGTAAATGATAAGGACTGGTGCCGTGCCGCCCATGCCTCCACCATTAACCGCCGGATCGGCAGAGGGGGGGCTGACGTACCCGTCCCGAGCCGCACATGGTGTGGATCCTGAAGATGTGGAGATGGCAGAAAAATACAGGAGCTGATTCTTTGAGATTTCTTTGGAATATTCTTTGGAACGCTTGCTAATAATGGTGGATATTGGGCATCTTTTGCATCAAAAGTCGCAGAAACCACCGACGGCATTGAAACTGTTATCGGGGGCTATCAATACATTAATGCACTCGACCACAAATGTAAATACAAGCCAAGCGGGGTCAAAACACGTGGAAAGCGAGTCGTGAATTCTCATAAGAAAATTCGTAGTTGTCGAAATTTATGCTACACCTCTGGTGGCCATATTGGTGCCATATTCTTGGTTGGGCCAGTTAAAGGTACTGTTTAATATCCAGCCGCTACGTCTTAGAACGGACCCACACAAATGGGTCGCGAATCGACAAGAAAAAATCGTGGCACTCAACACTAGTATAGCGCGAGTTTAAGCTATGGCTCATAGCTCTTCTTTGTGTTGATGGGTACATCTTCACCCGCAGTTGCGAGCCAGTAGCTAACAAATAGACCCCCTGACTCTTGTCCATCGCGTTAGCCTGACTCCAACTAGTGTCAGTCGGCCAGCTGGGGAGTTGGCAGGAATTCGAAATCATTATATGCAGAACACGTCTACAGGTAGATTTTTTGACGCATGTCCGAGATCTAACAGCCATAGCATTTCGATTCCCTTGACTGCCCTTGGCTGCTTCTTGACTTTCGGTTTCGTTAGTCTAATATAGGGGCCGATGGCGGGTGCACACAAATACGTAGTCATGTCTGTAATCTAGCTTGCGTATGTACCTGGCTGAGCCCCTAACAGTCCAGCACCTACAAAGCTTGGCACACATGACAGGTAGTTCCTGGCAATCCCTTCTTTCTCTATTACAAGTATTGGCGAGTAAACCACCACACAGGAAGCTGATCCAATAACGGCAAGCGCTATGAACAATATGCCAAATACTGACGCGATACGTAAGCCGAATCGCAAGTCGCACAAAATGCAGCTAGAAATTTTTTCACAATCGCGTGACAAAAGAGATCGGGTAGGTTTGGGTGCCAAGAGCAAATGTTTGGCATCCACCGCCAGCGGAATCTTTTTGGGGCTATCGGCGCACCAACCACGATGTTGGCAAACCCTGACAGGCGTGGAGAAGAGGCACGGCACTATGCCCTCTCACCGGCTATCGATAAATTCAAACACTACGGCGCTTACACTATCAGTCTGACAGGGGTTCTAGTTCCCTGCATGTGTCTGCATATGCGGTGCGCTGCATCTGTGAGGCACAAACGACCGGTCAGCAACGACTAGTAACTAAAGTCGGCGGAAACTCGAAATGCCAGTTCCATGGAATGCCGGTGGGTAACATAGTGGTGTAGTCGTACAAAGTTTATTTTGCTGACGCCGGACGACAAAGTTGTGTCGGCGGTATCGTCACTAGGAAGCCGGAATCGAACAAAACACCGGATCCTAGACGTTCCGGCATGCTAGGTGATATATGGTGTGACAGAACGTCGCCAAGAAAACCGCAAGTCGCGTGCACCCGCCCGTGGCCACGCGACACAACCCGCCGTCGATTCACTCTGATACAAACTAACGTATGCGGCATCTAACCTCGCCGCCACAAATGAAGATAATCTATAATCAGTTGCAGTAATATCTAAGCGCCGGAACTGGACCCTGGTGCTGAGCCGGTGCTTGCGTAAGTCCGCGTTTGGTAGTGTCCAAACTGGGTCGACAGACGCAACTATGGTTTGGCGATCCATGCAGCTTGAATTACGTAGTTGCGGAATTACAGGTCAAGACGTGGCGGCGATTAAATTCTATGCTTACCGTTTTACGCGTGTGTGATAAACAGAAGTGTTTCTCCTTTTCTATTTATCTGTCTGCGATGTTTCTGACATGTTACCGTTGTTTCCTTTACGTGAGCGGCTTTCGGCATCGACGGGTCCCAGGCCGGATCCCAAACAACGTTCCGGCCCTAAGTGACAAAGTTAGAGTTTGTTTGTTTGTTTTGTCAAGTAGCTGCCCTGGCTGACACACTCGGCCCCCAATTATTCTTCCTTGTAGCACGTCCAAATGCTAGAGTCGACAATGCGACAGACCTGCATGTGAGGCGCACTACCGATATGCAGAGGGGGTGGGACCCGCCGCAGCAGCGTATATATACTCACAAGCCCATCGACCTCAGCGGTATAACAGCGCAGGAGTCATATAACACAGTAGTAGTGGGGAGCAAGGACCGACGGCCAGAGTGTGGATAATACAACAAACAGGATAAAGGGTCATAACAAGGGATAGTTGTGCGTTTATTATCTGAAAGTGTTCACAAGACCAGCAGAAAATAAAAACAAGCACCACTCCAAAAAAAGGGAAATCGACGAGGTTGGTGTAGCATAGCAACAGTTGTTGGAAAAAATATCGGCTTTTTCGGTATTGTTACGGATCTGCGTTGTTGGCGGCAGCAGTTAGAGCATTAGATGTTGTTGGATTTGCTAGGCAAGGCGAGGCTTGGCCGGCGGCTCGTGGCGCTCGTTGCCGGCGTGTACCTGTTATTTATGGTTGGAGTGTACTATTGGACGCTCGATGGGTCATCACGGACGTTTAGTCCACTAAAACCTGCCATGCCTGCCACAGCAAACGGGGCCGATGCCAAGGCCGGGGCGGTGGCGCGACCAGCTGACGATGGCAAGTACTGGGTTCTCAAACCTGATGAATCGTTTGACGGCGTCGCGGCAGCGCAGGCATTACTCGATGGGTCTAATTCCGAGGGAGTATTTGAGTGGCATGACTGGATAGATTTGCATCACACGTTTGATTTTGGCTCGGAAAATGGCTCGACGTCACTGCCAGGTCTTGGCCAGTCTTTGAATGACATACAATTCCCGCTGCGTTCAGTGGTGACTGAGAACGTTCAAGCTATGGTGGGCCAAATATATTTGGAGTACGTTATGCCTGCCCCGCGCAAGGCGGTGTTTTTGGGTCATGGAAAGAGCGTGGATCTTCACCACAAGCAGCCACAACGCAACCACGTCGACTATGGAGAGGATCATGAAGATGTTGTTGTTGATGCGAACGCTGAATTGCAGCCACCTCTTATCAAGGTGCTCGACACTGGCGTTCCACTTGAAGAACGTATTGCAGTGGACCTTCCTCGCGATATGTTTGTTTGGGACCTCGAAAAGATGAAGAAGCTTGCCGATGGACCCAACGCCACAAAAAGCGACATCAAGCACGCCAAGATGATCCAGCTCGCAGCAGACAACGTCGACAATTGCGGAAAACACTTCAACGAGGTCAATGTCAGGAACGATCCTTTGGGTCTTGGGTCGCATTACGATTGGCGCTTTTTCAATGGTTTCCGCAAGGGCCGGGACCACGAAGCTTCCATGCACCACATGATTCGTGCGTGGTCTCAGTTCTGCATTCAAGAGGGACTCGCCTCGTG
>JAJLWU010000208.1:0-16673 GCA_030570855.1 Tardiomyces digboiensis | reverse complement strand
CCCTTGATACAAGCGCGCTGGACAGTCACACCACGACGGTCCTTGGTACCAGCAAAAGCCACTGCTCGAGGGGCTAAACGAAGAAACTTTGTTAGTAGGTTGGCTGCCTCCATTGTGTCCTTATTCTCTTTATAAAGAACAAAGTGAACAAACTCCTGAACATCACCCATCTGGCTTTTATCCAGCTTTGGTCCACGCTCTCCTCTACCACTGTCCGTAAATAGGGTGAAGACAAACTTGTATTCTGGAGTAGTCTTTGTTTCAATCCGCCCTTCAAAAGCCTCTCTGACTAGCTGGTGTAATTTCGTTCGTTCATCTTTCGAACCATACGACTTTTCGCCCTCCAACTTCTTTCCAGTTCCAAACAGGGCTACAACTCCATCATATGTCTCTTGGCCGAGAAGTTCGATGAGTTTATTCTTCTGCTCTTCACTTGGCACAGGAACAGGTTTCTTCACGACCTCACCATTCTCCTCTCGCTCCTTTTCACGTCGCTCACGCCGCCGTTCACGTTTGTCCTGGAGTCCTAGATCAACAAGACGGACAACGGTTCCTTGCGGATCAATCTCATTTACAAGGAAATCCGTATATCGCTGTTTCAGGATACCAGTAAAAGCTCCAGCGTCAGGACTGAGATATTGCGTGATCCCAACATCAACCTCGGTTATACCTCCGATTTTAATTCTCTTAGAATCAGGGCTCCCTTCGGGAGCATCTTTTCGTTTCTCCGACATGGCGGGAGCTCGTCGACGGGTTGGTTGCCTGGTCTTGGTTGTTCGAGGACACACGGCTGAAATATTTTTCTGATGCGTTTGGCCCGCTTGGGATTGTAACACGGCACCTGACTGACCCTGTCTCAGTTTCGGCAAGGTTTTAAAACCCTGTGAAATGACGTCGGTGTTATTCTTTCCTCTGAGTAAACCTCTAAACTGTCACTTCAATGGAGGAGCCGAAGAATTCCAGGGCAGCGTAGTGAGTGATTCCGCCATCGGGTTCCGATAAAAATGAGGCACGGCAACGGGGAAACGCGTTGGCACACGTGACTTAGACTAAAGATAAGCCTGGACTTTGGCCAAGTTTGACTTCAGACGGCACCACCAAGGATTTCCAAATCAAATAAGTGTTTCAGGACAGGCGGCGACTAACTGAAGCAGGCTATAACAGCTTTGATCGACGTGAGCTAGGTTCTGATTTTTTTGTCACACAGGGAATACGTTTGCTGATGTACATTGAACCATGACCTACACTGCGCTCGAGAATCTGGTGGACGGCCCTGGACAGCCACCAAATCATGGCGGGGCCACGATAGCCTCGTCTGTTATTAACCTAGTTAACACAATTATTGGTATGTTTTGAGAAATTGGATCTAGAATGGAGTTATTTTTTGCGTTAGGATTCGGACCTACTTTCGAGATCGGGGACAAAGTTATGCTGGCAAAGTGGTTGAACAATAACAATAAATCAGCTATAGCTGCACAGGTACCTATGCGGAGACGTTGGGCAGATTTGCTTTTGAGTTTCTGTCCGCCTTGCTTGACGCGATTATTGTCAACATGTAGGGCTTGCTTCTCGATGTTACCAGCTATGCCCATTTATCTCTGCGAGTTCTCTCACATTCCATCAAGATCTATTCTATGGACTATTTCATTTAATACAAGGCCGATTCGTACGTTCTGGGTACTTGCAAAGGGCGTCCCATGGTACTATACCTCTAAGCAACATCTGACAACAGGTGCCGGCATTCTGGCAATGCCGTTCGCCATGAAAAGCGATGGCATAATATTGGGAGCCTTAGTGATCGCAACTGCAGGATTTGCTTCCGGGTTCGGTTTGTACTTGCAGGGATTCAGCTCACAATTTGTCCCACGTGGACATGCATCATTTTTCGCCATCTCCAAAGTGACGTACCCCTCGCTAGCCGTCATATTCGATATCGCTATTGCTGTCAAGTGCTTTGGGGTGGGAGTATCGTACTTGATCATTATTGCAGATTTGATGCCGCAGATTTCGCACTCATTGGGAGCTACCTCTGGATGGCTATTGGAAAGAGATTTCTGGGTCCTTATTTCTATGGCTGTTGTGGGCCCACTGTCATTTCTGCGCAAGCTTGACTCGCTCAAGTATACATCTCTAGTTGCACTGGTATCAGTGGGGTACCTTGCGATTATTGTTGTGGCACACTTTTTTGCTGATGGGGATAGTGTTGAGAGGGGGCCGGTATCGGCAGTGTATAGCGGTAGCATTTCGCAAGTGATTTCGACATTGCCAATCATTGTGTTTGCCTTTACTTGTCACCAGAACATGTACAGTGTCATGAACGAACTGCGTGACCCTTGTGAGCTGTCTTATCGAATCATTATTGTGACTTCTATTGCATCGGCAGGTGTCTTTTACTTGATTGTGGGCGTGTGTGGCTATCTAACATTTGGCGACCATGTTGGTGGAAATATCATTAGCATGTACCCATACAACCTGTTTTCGATCATTGGGAGGATCGCAATCGTTATTCTCGTTATTTTCTCTTACCCACTGCAGTGCCACCCATGCCGAGCATCTCTCAATCATGTGATATATTGGTTGACGACCGAATCGAAGCTGGCTGGAAAGCTCCCAGTGCTGGGAACCGGGGTTAATAGCGACGACAGGAGCAGTAGTGGAGAGCGGTCGCCGCTGCGGTCTTCCAGTGACGGCAACGACGAGAGTGAAGAGTCTCTTGTAATTGAGAACGCTACCGCAGTCCCACTAAGTACGGCTAGGTTTATTATTCTGACGTCGCTGATTCTAACGCTGAGCTTTATCACGGCTGCAACCGTTCGTTCGCTGGAACTGATGCTCGCATTTGTTGGATCAACAGGCTCGACGTCAATTTCATTTATACTTCCAGGAATCTTTGGCTATTATTTGTCTTCTGAGCTGGCAGAGACCTCGAAAAGGGCCCGTTTGTTTCACATGGCTTCGCTGGGACTCGTTGCATGGGGCACGGTTGTTTTCGTTGTGTGCCTGGGTCTCAATATCGTCTTGTTGGTTCGTAGAGATTAGAAACGGCAATCATGCTACATTTAATAGACTTCTAGCACTACTATATCTACTTTATAAGTTTATGTACCGCTGTCCAGGTCCCTGATGACCACCCATTCTAAGTTAGGGACCCGAGGGCCCCACTCTTGCTACTTTCGTTATAATGGGCAGCCCTTGACCAGATGCGCCACGATGCAAGCAACCGCCAAACTAAGGTTCTAGCACATCCAATCCTTGTAACAGGTGGAATTTTGTGTCTACAGAAATAGTGTGCACAAGCCTGACATACTGGTGGTGATGATTAGTGACTCGCGCATGCACCTGAGCTCGCATTCCTCATCGCCGATCGCATCTCTGTGCATCGGCCAAGTACATCGAATCATCTCCTTGACGGGAATCAAAAGTTGCCAAAACTTCCAAGGACCCATCACTTAGAATCGATGTAGGTGTTCTGTATGCCACGTCAATAAGCTTTTTCTATTGCTACCGACAAGCTTGATACAAACCCTACCCATTGCCCAACGCAAAATTTGGAATATAATTTTCCACAAAGCGCAACCCACGATCTATGTCCGCGTTAGTGCGGGGGTTCTCGATCACGGGGTCCGTACGAGACCCCTGGGGATGGAAGGAGATCTGAGCGCCTAGGATCGTTTATTCCATTGCCCATGTAAATCCTTTTTCATTGTTGTAAATCGCAAGTGCCTAGTAGGAAGTTGTTTTGGTGCCACATGCTGTTGGTGTGGTACAATCCGCCCACATTTCCACGAGACAACCTCGAAAATCAAGTACCCATAGCACATCGTGCCCCCAGCTGTGTTTTGCATGATATGTCAAACAGGTTGAGTAATACAGGCGAGTAAAGAGACAGTCAAGCTAATGAATTTACCAGGTTTATCAAAGAACTGGCGGCCCGCAGGTCGGGGGCGTTCACATGCACCCTTGTTATCGAGCCATTACTAAGTTATGCATTCGACAGGCTGCTCGTCAACCTGAATACAAACGTCCCACTGCGATATCGGTGGTTAAGCTCGGCAAGATGAAGATGAATAATGCGAAGACGCACCATTCCGAGATGGCGCCGTGGCATCATCGTCAGAGTGATGCCATTTGGCTTGGCATATGAAAATCTCCCGCTAAATCGATTCTCACAATTATAACAAAAAATAAGTCCGCAATCTGTCTCCGACAATTAAACACAATGACAGCCCCCTAGTCGGTATGCAGATTGCATGGGCAGTGCGCAAAAACTTTGATTCAAACTAAAGTTAGCAGCTAGCACTGACACCTATCATAAACCAATCGGGGGCATTGATAACTAATCAGACCCAGACTCTATACTAGAGCAAGTGCTTGCCCACAAGAATCTATCATTACCTGTGGCAGCTATCTGCACAACACTGGCTTTCATGCGGAATAGGGCGAGGGCAACCCTGCGGCTGATCGGAAGCGCCACAAAGCACTTGTGGTGGCGGACTGTGGCAGACTATAAGAACGAAACCGGATCCGCATCGCCAAACCTGACCAACGGTTTCGGCCGTGCGTAAAGCAATATCTTGATAATTGGACTCGCACACAAGCCTGAGCACGACAGTTGATTATAGATAGGCGTATATTTGAGGTATGTTTTGTTTTGGTTTGGCTCGCGTGCTGCCGGAGACGAGTCACGGGAGCGTGACGCTTTGCGGCGCGTTTGGGGGTTTATGGTTGTGTATGTCAAAGCAGGCTATATAGGATTGCTGAGGTGTATGATTTGAGACTAGGCAGTGGCCAGAGGGGCCATAATAAGGCCAGTATGAGCTGGTGTGGTCCATGTCGGCTAAGGGAGCATCCGCTCCATGTTGACACCTTTGTGTTTGGCCTACCGTCAAAGGAAGTGAATCGCCGGCTTGTACGGAATCGCAGGAGACTTGCAGGCACCGGCACAATAGATTGTATGAGCTAGGGATGCTATTCTACAAGTAAATATCTGTATAATTCCAGCAAGCAGTGATGCGTAACAGGGGTATCGAAATCACTGTGTTTTTGCCGTTGTAGGATATGCGACCTTCCGTTGACGAGCAGTCGCTTGCAAATATGCCGCCAAATACTTTGATTGCATCAAACATGCTGACAGCAGATTAAATGGTGGCGCCCACAAGGTCGCAGAGAAGCAGCGTCGTGGTGGAAGAACCACCTAAGCGCAAGGGGTTTATTCGTAAACTCAAGGGCATTTTGAGTGGAGGATCTAAAAAGCCTGATGGAGATGCACGATCCATCAAGAGCCGGCGAGAGTCGTTTGCTCAGCTCGAGCGATACTCGTCCAACTACAGTACCATGTCTCAGGCAACAACTATGAGTCTGCCACTGTCGCTTGTGGACACCATCTTTTATCCACAACCAGAGACGTTTTTGGCCACTGGACAGGATCCAGAGCTGCTAGGGCTAGGGCCCGATTTGCTCGAGTATGAGATGGGGTACGCTACTCCGGGTAACGATCCCCCGCGACAGAATTTGCGAGGCACCGCATCGCCTGCTAATGGACTGAGTCCAACTGCTAGTCCAGCACCAGGCTTCGAGCAAGCACGGGCGGCGCGGGGCAGTATTGCGGGCGGTGTGCTTGTGAGTCCCATCACGTCGAATAACTCAAATTATCTTTCGCCTTATACGATGGCGGGCGTGGCCGGCACTGTAACTGCCCTTAATGGCCGCGATTCTCGGCGGCCCAGCGCCGTCTCATCACGCCAGGACGAGGGGTCAGAGACAACTACCGCTGTTGCATCCGAGAAGGTTGACGAGACGTCAAGTTCTGATATTAACGAGGAGACGTATAATGAGGGGTTGCGAGAGTGGAATAGACGGCGGATGGAATGGACCGGTGGAGGTATGGACCTGGGTCCGCCCCTCGACTCTGTTCTCGACAGCATTCCTGAGAAGATGTATACAAAAGTGTATGATGCTTTGATCAAGGAACAACGACCCCTCAAGCAGCCTATAAACCTTGCAGATGCCGTCCCCATTATCAAGGCCGGTTGGGTTGCAGATGGTACCTGGCCCAAGGACGCGAAATAGGCTAATCTGTCTTGAATATCCTTGCACTGGTGATTCAGGCCCCACTCGGGTCCCTGTTTTTAGCAGTACGATTATGCCGTCGAGGCGGCCCCTGGTGACGTTATTACGATCCATAGATGTCATGTGCTACGAACGACTATTGCATTTTAACTTCTATATCTACGTATATGCTTGTTTTTTGTTTTTCGTATTCGTCCTTTGTTAAAATTGATGACGCTTGTCATTTATGGTTTCGGATTTGGACAGTTTTCTCCAGTACACGAATCTCTTGATCCAGTATTTCGGCCCAGTTTTGCACGTCGCCCACTTCGCGAATCCGTGCGTCTGTCGAATTCAGTAAATGGTGCCATTCCTTCGTGTGTTTGGTTATAGCATCCGTCTTGGATCGCAGTTTGTCCGCCTGAGCTGAAATCTGCTGTCCATTTCCTCGAATTTCACATATTTTCTCGCGTAGTGGTCTGTCAATCGTCGATGGCGCTAGAGATACAAGACTTGCAAACTTCTCCGCCGCTGCAACTACTGTTAGCAGTTACCTACACAGATTGAGAGTCCCCAATAACCTTCTGATGGAGCATTTGAATAACGGAATCTGGGACAACTTTGACCGTCAATTCTAGTCCTTTGACTTACCTCCTGCTTCTGTGCGACTACTCTGTCCAATAGAAGCTTCTTTTACTAGTTCACTGGCGCTCACCTGCTTCATAGGTAGGTGTGTTCGTTAAGCGTACCGGTGGCCCAAGATAACCCGCGTTCGTGCATTATCGAGCATAATTGCACGACTGGGCATGACGTGCATGCTCGGAAAAAAAAAAGTCTACTAAACGTATTTATACTCAACTTACTTGGTATTTACATTATTACTACAGCATTCAGTCATCCTGATCCCAGTGTCCAGTCTGCTTGGGAATCTGCGGCCCTCCAGCACGCTTGGCCATAATAATTTGATCGACAGAAAGCACAGTGCAGGCAGCATCTGTTGCAAGTTTGATAGCCGACTTTTTAGCCGCAAGTGAATCAAGAATGCCTGCGTTTACAGCATCTATTACGCCCGTGTCATCGTTGTTGTCGACATCCACACCAAAGTTGTGGCCCTGAGTATGGGCAGTGTAAAGGCGGGATACAACATCGAAAACGTTGAGCCCAGCGTTCTCGGCCAGAGTACGTGGAAAGATCTCAAAAGCTTGGCCATACTTTTTTATGGCATGCTGTAGCAGGCCAGGTGTCTTTTCACCATATGAAACGATGCCGGCAGCGAGTTCTATCTCAGACGCCCCTGCTCCAGGAACGAGCCGCGAGTCTTTTGTAAGTGCCTTGACAGTATTGACACCGTCGTCAATCGCCCGCTCAACATCATCAAGGGCATTTTGCGTCGCGCCTCGAAGTACAATAGTAGCAGTACGAGTAGTCTGATTCTCTTGACGGAAGACGGTAACCCGATCGCCACCAATCTCAATAGTTTCGACGACATCAACAACACCCATTTCTTCCGGCATGGGCGCACCCAGACGAGGTAGAGCAGTTGCGCCCACAACCCTGCACAGGCGTCGTAGATCAAATTTTGAGTTAACTTTAAACACAAGAATTCCATGGCGGTTAAGATAGTGCAGAGCAAGGTCTCCGACACCTGCACCAGCAACAACAACGCGAACACCACTGTCAGCAATTTCCTTAACCAACTCCTCAAGTTGTGCTTCTTCGCCCTTTGTGAAGTCAAGCATTTCCTTTGCATTGTGCAGTAGAACAGTGCCTTTGGTCTCCGTGCTCGAAACGTCAATTGGTGCATTAAACACACCAACCTTGGCCTTAGCTGCCTTTTTGATTGAACCTTCGGGCTCGCGAGCAAAAACCATTCCTTTCACGACTTGAGACGAGTCCAACGACGAGCCCATCACCTTAACAACGCGAATATTATCGACATTAAAGCTGCGTACGTTTTTCGGAAGCACATGGGCAACAGCATCACAGACCAAGCCACTCAGGAGGTCCTCATTGCCGTATTGCTTGGACGCAATGGCGGTACGAATAGCTTTTTGTAGCTCCTTAGCATCAGTCATATGCTTGATCTCATCGACCGCGAGACCATCCAATATTTCCTCAGCCTTCTTTAAAGCCAATTCATAGCCTTGGGTAATTTCCGAGGTGCTCATTCCCATTCTCATGAGCTCTTCTGCTAAATTGAGTAGCTGGCCCGCAAGAATCAAAACCAGATTTGTCGAATCGCCCATCTCGTTTTCCTGCTGTTGGCTAGCCATGACAACGAGTTTGGCAGCAGGGTGCACAATTTCGAGCTCCCTCAAAATTGTAGCAGCATTGCTAGTGAGAAAGATCTTGGACAGGTGATTGACAACGATTTTGTTTCGTCCGCAAGGGCCAACACTAGTTCGCACCATCGACGTTATTTCGCGAACTGCGGCAATATTTCTGTTAACAGCACCATCCTCGCTCTGGTACGTCTGGTATCCCTGTTTAAATAGGCCCGTGTTCGGCGCGCTCGGCAGTTTTAACGACATTGCTGTTGTGCTGCCCTTCGTGCTATAATCTTTTGGCCAGTTTGGTGTTTCGTGTTGAAGACTGCCTTCTATGGAAATCCGTGCAGCCGGGTAAGCCGCACATGCATTGAAACATGCAGAGTCAATTTTGTCTTCGATAAACGCTTTCATGGTTCCTTGCGACTAAATATTTTCGCCAACTAACAAGGCTGTACTTTTATCATAGTTAAAAAGGCATTGCTAGAGGCTGTATATGGTGACTGCCAGGTATTTGTAGGGAAATCTGGACTCATGTTGGTCCCCGTTCTCCTGCCTTCTGGACCCAGTTGGACCCAGGAGTCCTTTCCGCTTTAGCATAGACAATGGGGATTCTCCTTTTCATGAAACAAATTGTCACCCCCCATTGGGACAGTCAAAGGACATCTGAAACATGTCCTGTTTACCTCCTCTCTTCTATCCGTCCTATATAAACCGACCCATTGTCTAGTCTGTCCGGGAAGACACTGGCTATTCTATAAGCACTAGATTAATCAATCTACTTCTTCAAGGTGATTTAGCGATTGGTCGTCTTAGTAATTAGCTACTTTTAGTAGCATTGGCAGGGCAGGATGCCACTATGGGACCCAGTTAGGAGCCTTACCCCCCTCCTACAGTATTTCATGTGCGCATGCTGTATGCATGCATGGAATGACGGTGCTGCATTCAAAGCGCCCTGGACACAGCTGGCTTCGCATCGCACGACCCGGGCCACTCAACCCATCCCACAGACCCTCAGCAAAGCGATACCGGACCTCGTGGACGACGGTGCTTGGTTGACATGGCACACCACAGGGTCGACCTGCTGGACACGGCGGTGTACAGCCCGGTGGCCCAGCTCAATGAACTCTTAACCACCTCTGCCCATCTGTCGCGGCTCGGCGACATTCGCCAACGAGTTGCGCTGCACAAGAGTTCACTTGACCGACAACTCAGTGAGGACACTGTTGCTAGTGAAGACATCAGACTGAAGTTTGAACGAATTGTCATTGGTCAAGCCGAGCTGGATGGACTTATAAAGGAGACGGAGCGGTTGCAAGCTTCCGCCAAGGAAACTGAGCAAGGCATCAAAACAATGACTGGCGACATAAAAAAGCTTGACAGGACTAAGGAGAACCTTAGCCAATCCATCACCATCCTCAAACGACTTCAAATGTTGACAACGGCGTACAATCAACTGACTAGCCTCGTCGAAAACAGAAAATACGGAGACATGGCCCAGACATTGCAAGCGGTTATGGAACTTATGGCATACTTTAGACCTTACAGGAGCATTACGCAGGTAGCATCGCTTAGCAGGCAGATTGGGGATACCGAAGCCAAGATCACAGAGCAGATATTTGCCGATTTCGAATCGGTGATAATCGACAACAAGAATCTGGGTGCTCGCGTTAACTTGGCAGATGCATGTGGAGTCCTGGATGCCATTGGCAAAAATGAGAGGGAGAAGCTCATTAATTGGTATTGTACACAACAACTTAAGGAGTACCGGGTTATTTTCAAGAGCACGGACGAGGCTGGGTCTTTGGAAAACATTCCGCGACGTTATTCGTATTTAAAGCGATTATTAAAACGCCATTCTGATACACTTGCAAGGTACTTTGATCCCGAGTGGAAGGTGGCTGAGGAGCTAGCAAAGGCGTTCTGCGTTGCTACGCGGGAAGATATCAATTCTCTACTACTTGAACAAGGCTCGAGTGTGGATGTGTTTTTGTTACTGAAAACCTTGGAAGATGCTCTCGAGTTTGAGCAATACTTGCAAAAACGCTTCCCACATGAGTCGTTTGCAAATGCGATTTCTGCGGCATATCAACCCCACCTGAGTGTTTGGATTGACCACCAGTCTCGCATAATGGCCGACAAAATGTCGCAATATCGGCGAGATCGGGTAAGTCTATTAGATGATCGTTTTTCTGGCACCACCACCGCCCGTTCGAGTGGAGGTGATCAGGAAAATGGGGCAACACACGCTGAAGCAGTAACCCAGGCAGACGAAGACCATGTACCGGAGGTGTTGCCGTCGTCGATGGATATGTTTAGGTTCTACCGACAGGTTTTGGCCCAAACTGCCAAGCTGTCGACTGGCGGACCGCTGGTTGAACTGTCCCGGATGTTTGGTCGCTGGCTGGTTGTATATTCACGTGATGTTCTAGCTGGTGGCCTCCCTCGCGCTCTCAGAACTACTGAGGATGTACGGGCAGCCTGTTTAATTCTGAACACGGCCGATTACTGCTCCAATACAACGTACCAGCTCGAACAGCGACTAATTGACGAGGTTGACCAGTCGCAAAAAGAAACCATAAATATGGAAGAGGAGCGCAACAAATTTATCGAGCTAGTTAGCGATATTATCAGTGCATTGGTGTCGCTTGTCGACGCGGCTGCAGATGGATATTGGAGGGAGATGGTCAACACAAACTGGCACAAGCTCTCGTCTGTAGGCGATGTCAGCTCATATATGAAGGGCATTGTTGACTCGGTCAAGCGGCAGGTATCCGTTATTCTCTCGTACATTACCAAGGACGTACACGTACGTTCATTGTGCGAGCGCGTCGTCGACTCGTTGGCAAATTCCTTTCTACGAAATGCTGCCGCCACAAGGCCAATTTCAGAGGTGGCAGCCGAGCAGATGCTATTAGATTTGTATGTTCTCAAGGATGTGTGCATGCAACTGCCAATAATAACACATCCCGAAAAGGAGGTGCATACCACTTATTCGAACCAAGTCTCCCGCACCCTCTTGAGAGTCGAATCTGTTCTCAAGGTGATACTCACACGAAGCGACCCAGCCGAGGGTCTGGTGCAGACGTACTTCTACTTGATTGGAGATAAATCGTCAGATAATTTTGTGAAAGTTCTGGAGCTCAAGGGGTTGTCAAGGCCCACTCAAGCTCGCCTACTTGAACTATTCTATTCTCATATGAAGGCGCATGATAATTTGACTGACGAATCCGCTTTACTCAAGAACCTGCACTTGACACGGCCCGGCGTTCATCCCCGATCACATGCGTCCAGTGTCCACTCCTCACCGATCGGTGCCCCAGTATCAGAGTCAGCATCGTCCCGACCCCCGCTACCGCTAGGAAACTTGCGTGAAGGATTTGAGCGGTTTACACACCAAGGCTCTGAAGGGGTCAATCGGATTAACAGTAATTTCAAGCAAAACCTCGGCCGTTTGTTCAAGCGTGACAGCACCAATAGGAGTCCAATGTAAATATCTTAGTGGGGCCACCCTGTTCATCAGAATGGCGCTTGGCGATCTATTGGCTTGTTGGCTGAATAAAGATCTGATTCAATACATGATTGGTCATAAGTCGTTAGAATATTGAGAACTTGACACATGAGTAAATGCTCTATTTATCTTCGATAATGAGGTATTCGCGTGGCGAATCTCCAAATTGAATCATGTCCTTTTCGCGTAACTCAATGTATCTGCTTTGGGGAACTTCCTCCTTATTTAAAAACGTTCCATTCGATGACTCGAGGTCTATAAGATAGGGCCTGTTGTTAGTCAATGAACCTGCCTGCCATCATCACAGCGACAGAAGCAGTTGGACGTAGGCGTAGGCGCCGAGATCTTTGTCGGGGGCCCAGATCCTATGGTAGATGGGGGCGTTAACACTTAGAAGGCACAAGAACCTGGGTACCAACTGCAAACAAAACACTCACTTGATCTGCTCTGTAGTGTCTCCATACTTGTCTACAGAGACCTTTCGGCGAAACTGAATCACAGCATGCTGCTTTGATACTGATTTATCATCGACCAGGACGGTGCACACTCGCGAGTCGCGTCCATACATATACCAAGAGCGCTCCGACAGTCTAATAGTGTCCACAATATTGTCTCCGTCGAATACGTACATGCGGTACTTTGGTCGTTCGGGTGGATCAGCTGCATCATCTGGCTCAGCATGCTTCAGAACTACACCGTTTTGGGTCACAGTGAGATCAGCTTTCAGTCTACCTGATTCCTCGTAGTTTGGCTTTTCCTTCGGCTCATCAGGGGTGACATGCTCATCGCGGTGCTGTTTTGGACCGTCTGAGGGACTGCTCAGACTGGTCTTACGGGAGCGAGACGGCCTGCCGGTGTTAACTTCACTTTCTTCACCAGAACGGTATCTCTTGTTGTTGGTTGTCATCTTCACAACTGCTCGATACACTCTTGCGCTATGAAAATGTAGGAAGGAGGCGTTTCGGGAGCTGCGGAGCGATCTTCATCTGCTGCGGTGCGCTAGTTCGATTTGGTTCTTTACGTGGACCGAGGTTAGTTAATACTCACGTGCATACTACGCATAGATCCATATAACCTCGTCCTCGCCCCCACTAAGTGTGCTATCGCCCGCAGTCTTGCTTGAATGGTTTAACCAGCATGTATAAGTGAGATAGTTGCATACATACGATAACGGTTGACCCTTGATGAATAGATATTACCTAAGTAAGCGAGAGGGAGATTTCGTTGTCTTGTCATGGAATTTCAGGTTTCACGTTTCTGCCTAAGTAACGTAATATAGGTGAATGGGATCTGAAATTCTACTTTGGGATCGGGCTTCTGCGGCCGAAGATAAACCCCGGATGCACAATACTCAAAGTGAGTGTAGCCAAAACGACAAGTAGAGTCTCAAATATCAGGAAGTAAACCTCGTGATACATAAGGTACCCGTCCCACCCTTGCGACAGCTCTACCACACGATAAATAGATCGTATGTAGATAAGGACGGTTGAACAGAAAATGGCAACTGGAAAAGCCAAGCTTATTCGTATTGGGCGGGTACTCTTTTCACCAAAATTCTCACTAGCCTCGTTTAATGGGACGGCATCACCGAAAACAGCAAGGGCCGATGCTTGGCCAATTGGACCGTTATCCTGCTCGAAGGATGTGGAATAATGACTCTTATGAACGCCCTGCGCAAAAACTCTATAGTAAAACCACAGAAGGACCACAAAAAACCCTGTTGTTCCAATCACTTGAATAATGAGACCAGCTACCATGACGTTTCGGCCAGCGCCGAGGTTGCTGGAGGAGTCATTTTGGTAAGCAGAAGCCGCCATTCCACCTCCAATTCCTTGGATGATAATTGAAAACACGTCTACTCCGATAAAGGAGTAGGATGTCATCTTGGGGCCCAACAGAGAATATTTGCGGCCGTAAATGCGAACGAAAATGCCCAATTGATAGTAAATACCAGCCATGAAAAAGGCGGGGGCCACAGTTAACACCGCTGTCTGACAAATATAGGCGCTTGCATTCTCTGGATCATAGTGGCCAACTACACGAGAAACGTAGCCGCTGACTTCAAGTATCAGCCCAATTGCCCATGTTGACATGAACCACCATTGTTTAAACCATGAACCAACAGCTATGTGGAAGAATAACGCCAATCCGTAGAAAATGGTAGCAGCGAGGTTAGCACCGAGATTGGGTACCTCACCTCCACCAAACGTTTGTGCCCCCGTCATGTCGTTATTTTGATGCAACCAGTCCTATTGAAACCATTATCTTAGGGATTAGTTCGGCCTTTTCATATCGCAGCTTCGACGCATGGATCGACAACACCATGCGCAACGGTTGACAAATCCGGCGCACTACGCTTGGAAGCGTCTAAAAAGTGAGTCAACCTGCGGGCAGTGCAATCATGGTTCTAAATTCAGCACTATCAAGCTATAATTTATCTCACTTCTTTCGCTGATTGTGTCATCCTAGCTAGGGTGCAGTTGCTGCTCTACGGAGAAACGTTGGTTGGAGTAGGGCTGAGACATTAATCCGTGCGTGATCAACCAATTATGTAATTTAACGCGGCTAGTTACGTAAGAACAGAGATCTTTGGCGTTGCAAGCTGAAGAAATGTAAACAAGGGGAGGAAACCGCTTAAATTAGCTCTAAATGCTGAGTATGAGCCAGAAGACAGAATACCCGACTGTGATTCGGTGTCCGCACGGCAAGACTTTGAGAGATCTGTATCTGACACACTCCGCAGCTGCCAGGAATTATTGGCCATTCCTCTTCTTCAATCTCTGTGGAGAGATTATCAATAAAGGCGGAGGCGTGATTGGAGTACGGAGACCCTCAATGAGAGCTTTGATGCTACTAGATGACGATGGCGAGGAATTTTTCATAAAAAATGAATATACTTCCCCATTGTAATTCATTTAATCGTCCTAGGACTCCGATTTCTTGACCGAATTAAAACCATGTAGCTCTCGTATCTTACATATTTCTGCAAAAGTTTTTTTTTATTTACAAGCCGCGCCGATAGTGGATATCTGCTATTAAGGCGCCGCAGCCCTACTTTGGGGCATTCGGAATCCGAAAGTACACGCGTTTTACATTATGGCCATCTCTTCAGCCAATTGACATCCAGAGAGGGTCATCAATCTATATCAGCTGAACCATTCGACTTATCAGAGCCGCAGGGACGCACTCGGAAAGAAGAGGCTGTGCCAAGCTTTCTTTTCCTCAAAACATGGCTGTGCCAAGGCTGTGTGAAGGTTTGCCGCTTCAAAGACTACATTGACAGGCTCGTCTATTTCCTAGAAAATGTAAACGAGTTACACCGGTGAGAAATGCAAAAGAACAGCACAATCATTTTATCAAAAACAATCATGCAAAACAATGCTGCATATGCTAAATAATTATGAACCTCTGTGACCAACATGCAACCCAATTGAACAAAAAAAAATCATGCTGCGTGTGAGAGAAAACACAAAGCCTAAGGGTGTGTGCCAATGGCGAAAAATGGCCTGAAGAAAAAAGGAGGGCCAGTTAAAAGCGAGAAAAAGGCAAGGATTCAACGAGAAAATGCTTATATCAAAGACTTAGAAGTTCGTGTACACGACTTTGACGATGATTCGGCAAAGAAGGCTGCAAAGTTCGATGACCTGCCCCTATCCAAGTACACTCTCGAAGGATTGCGAGCATCTCATTTCGCTGAAATGACGGATATTCAAAAGCGTGCTATAGTACCTGCACTTCAGGGCAATGATATTCTTGGTGCCGCGCGAACAGGCTCCGGAAAGACCTTGGCATTCTTAATCCCAGTCCTCGACCTGCTGTACAGGAAAAAGTGGAACCAATATGACGGCCTGGGTGCGCTTATAATCTCTCCCACTCGAGAGCTTGCGATTCAGATTTTTCAAGTGCTTCGAAAGATTGGACGCAGTCACCAGCTTTCCGCAGGCCTTGTTATTGGCGGCAAGGATGTTGGAGCAGAGGCAGAGCGTCTGGGCAAGCTTAACATCTTGATTGGAACCCCGGGGCGCCTGCTCCAACACATGGATCAGACTGCTGGCTTTGATACGTCAAATCTACAGGTGCTCGTTCTCGATGAGGCCGACCGCATTCTTGATATGGGTTTCAAAAAGACACTAGACGCCATTATTGAGAATCTGCCTCAAGGGCGGCAATCGCTCTTATTTTCAGCAACTCAAACAAAGAGTGTTGCTGATCTGGCACGGCTTTCGTTGTCGGATCCAACATATATCTCGGTTCATGAAGACGTTGCCGCAACACCACGAGCGCTCGAACAGTACTACATTGTGACCGAGCTTTGGGACAAGTTGGACAACTTATACGGATTTTTGCGGAGCCACACAAAGTCCAAGATTCTCGTATTTATGTCGTCGTCCAAGCAAGTTCGTTATTTGTATGAGACGTTCCGCAAGTTACAGCCAGGAATTCCTCTTTTGCACTTGCATGGACGTCAAAAGCAGCAGGCGCGAATTGATGTTACTACAAAGTTCTCTGGTGCCCAGCATTCTTGTTTGTTTGCTACAGATGTGGTGGCCCGTGGTATCGATTTCCCTGCTGTCGACTGGGTCATTCAGCTCGATGCTCCGGAAGACGTTGCTACTTACATCCATCGAGTGGGCCGAAGTGCGCGCTTCGACAAAAAAGGTCGTGCACTTTTATTTTTGACACCTTCTGAGGAACCGGGCATGATGGCTGGTCTTGAGGAAAAGAAGTTACCAATTACTAAGTTGACTATCAAGGAATCGAAGAAGAAGTCGATTCGTGAGAAGCTACAAGCAATTTGCTTCAAGGACCCGGAAATCAAATATCTTGGACAGAAAGCGTTCATCTCC
>JAJLWU010000207.1:0-16796 GCA_030570855.1 Tardiomyces digboiensis | reverse complement strand
AAAAAGATTCATGAGTTGGGCTATTCGTGCTACTATTCTCACGCCCGCATGCCCCAGCGCGACCGTAACAAGGTGTTTCACGACTTCCGCAACGGAAACACTCGAGTACTTGTGTGCTCAGACCTGTTGACGCGCGGTATCGACATTCAAGCCGTTAATGTCGTCATAAACTTTGACTTCCCCAAGAATGCCGAAACTTACTTGCATCGTATTGGCCGATCGGGACGTTTTGGCCACCTTGGTCTTGCTATCAACCTTATCAACTGGAACGACCGTTTCAATTTGTACAAGATTGAGCAGGAGCTTGGCACAGAAATCAAGCCTATCCCTCAGGTTATTGATTCGAGACTCTATGCTGCGGACCCCAAAGAGTTTAGCATCCCCCGGCCCATGCCGCTCAAGGATATGCCAAAGGGTAATGACCACGTTTCTCGTGGACCGCGTGCGCACAACGGTAACTCTCGTCAGCAGCAGCAGCAGCAACGCGCCCACATTCCAGCTTAAATTTGCTACAGGCTGCCACATTTGGCGCCACGAAGTCCTTTGCTAGTTTTTTTCCCGGCTGTTCTTTGCTACATATTTCGAGCTGTCGTTTTTTTGGGCGAAGGATCCCTGGCGTCCCTTGCTATATTTATTGATAGCCTATTCAATTTGGTGTCTTGTAACCAGCGTTTATACGGTGCAAAGCCGTTTATGGAATGTCAGACTTCCGACATGGCCATTTTTTTGACATCAACTGTACCCCATCACGTGATCAAAATTTTTTTAACAAATGATTCGTGCCAGCCGCGCGATCCTCGTCAGTAATTCCAAAGATTTTGGAGTCACACCGATTCCAGCTGCAGCTCTGGGTTGCACTCGCTGTTATATCTTAACCAAAGCACAAACATACAATGGCCGGCCTCAAGATCCTGCTGGTTGGAAACGGTGGTCGTGAGCACGCTCTGGCCTGGCGTCTGAGCCTCTCTCCAAAGGTTGACCGCATTTTTGTGGCCCCCGGAAATGGAGGTACTGCAAAGGGGCTTGACAAGGTTGAGAACATTGCCATTGGCTCCGACAAGGCCGACTTCCCCAAGCTGGTTGAATTTGCTGTCAACAATGGTATTGGACTCGTTGTGCCTGGCCCGGAACAACCTCTCGTTGATGGAATCGAGACTCCTTTCAGAAAAGTGGGCATCCCTGTGTTTGGCCCTAGCGCAGATGCTGCTCGTATGGAGGGCTCAAAGACTTTTTCTAAGGACTTTATGGCTGAGTTTAACATTCCTACCGCTGAATTCCGAAACTTTACCGATTTTGAAGCTGCCAAGAAATACGTCGCATCTGTCAACCACAAAGTGGTCATCAAGGCATCTGGCCTTGCGGCTGGAAAGGGTGTTTTAATGCCCGAAACTAAACAAGAGGCGTACGAAGCGCTCAAACAGGTCATGGAGGACAGGGAGTTTGGTGACGCTGGCAATGAGGTGGTTGTTGAAGAGTGTCTAGAGGGCGACGAGCTTTCGATCCTCGCTTTCTCTGATGGTTACACTATTCTAGATCTTCCACCAGCTCAAGATCATAAACGCGTTGGCGAGGGTGACACCGGTCTCAACACCGGTGGAATGGGTGCCTACTCGCCGACCCCACTCGCGACCCCTGCTCTGCTTGAAGAGATCAGAAGCACGATTTTGCGCCCAACCATCGCTGGCATGCGCAAGGCTGGTTTCCCCTTTGTTGGCATGCTCTTTACAGGTATTATGGTTACAAAGAGTGGCCCTAAGGTTTTGGAATACAACGTTCGATTTGGAGACCCGGAGACCCAGACGGTGCTCCCTCTGTTGTCCCAAGACAGTGATTTGGCTGAGATTATGCTGGCTTGTGCCCAGCACCGCCTTGATAGTGTCACCTTCAAAGTGAACCCCGGATTTGCGACCACTGTAGTCATGGCTGCCGGTGGCTATCCGGGCAGGTACAAAAAGGGCGACGAGATCACCGTTGGCCAGGTGGGAAACGACACTCATGTTTTCCACGCCGGTACTTCTGCCAAGGATGGCAAGATTGTTACTTCTGGTGGGCGTGTGATTGCCGTCTCGGCTGTTGCACCAACTCTCGAGGGGGCTGTCAAGAGGGCTTATCGTGGTGTCGACGAAATCAAATTCGAGGGCAAGTACTTTCGCCGCGATATCGCCCATCGTGCTTTCCGGGATGTTAATTCAAGTGCTGGCGGTATTACTTATGAGCAAGCCGGTGTTTCTGTCGACGCGGGAAACGAATTTGTGGAGACGATCAAGGCAAAAGTCAAGGCTACCCGCTGTACTGGAGCCGATGCTGAGATTGGCGGCTTTGGCGGAGTCTTTGATCTGAAGGCTACCGGATACAAAGATCCGTTGCTAGTTGCTGCTACTGATGGAGTTGGTACCAAGCTCAAAATTGCTCAGGCTATCGACAAACACGACACCGTTGGTATTGACCTGGTAGCCATGAGTGTCAACGACCTAGTCGTTCAAGGTGCTGAACCACTTCTGTTTCTTGACTATTATGCTACAGGAAAGCTTGATATCAAGGCTGCCGCTGATTTTGTCTCTGGCGTTGCTGACGGCTGTCTTGAGTCTGGATGTGCCCTTGTTGGTGGAGAAACTGCCGAGATGCCCGGTCTTTATGCCGGCAAGGACTATGACACAAATGGCACTTGTGTTGGCGCAGTTGAGCGGGAAGACATCTTGCCTCGTCTAGAAGATATCAAAGAAGGTGATGTTCTTCTGGGGCTTGCCTCGTCGGGCGTACACTCCAATGGCTTTTCTCTAGTCCGCAAAGTTCTTGAAGTCAAGGGAATGTCATTTAATGACAAGGCACCATGGGACGAGTCCAAGACTGTTGGTGAGAGCCTTTTAACACCTACTCGTATCTACGTCAAGTCGCTTTTGGCTGCTCTCAAAAAGCACGGTCGTGCTATCCGTGGTATGGCTCACATCACTGGAGGCGGTCTTGTTGAAAACGTTCCCCGTGTTCTCCCAAGCGGTCTTAACGCTGACATTGACGTCACAACTTGGCCGCTTTCTAAGGTCTTTAGCTGGCTTGCCACTGCTGGTAATGTTCCCAAGCCGGACATTGCCAAGACACTCAACATGGGCATTGGAATGGTTGTTATTGTAGATGCCCCTTCCGCTGAGGCCATTGCTCAGCAGCTCACGTCTTCCGGTGAAAAGGTGTTCAAGATTGGTTCTATTGTTGCCGGGGAGAAGAAATGCGCTCTTCGAAACCTCGAGAAGTGGTATTAATCCCGCTGCTCTTTATGCAGATTATTTACTTCAATGGAACTTCGGGGGAAACTTGCAGTGCCGTGTGCAACAGGCTAGCTTCTTAGCATACCTTATGGGGCGGCTACTATGTGCCACCGAGATTGTGTTGAGAAACTCGTAAAATTCCACTAGAGCCTGACATACCTCTTGAGGCAAATGAGCCTTTGAACAAGACCGGGCTATAATTTTTGGCTGAAGTTTGGGTCAATCGCTTGATAAAATGCTCTAATTATATTTACAAAACTCAGTCCCTTCTTATTGCCAAGAAAATGGATTCTCTTGCGACGATTTGGCCAAAAATTTCGACATTGCCTCGTACGTGAGGAAGGTCACGCCGCCTCCAAATGAAATCTTGAGAAAGCGAGGAACAAGACCGGCCCAAAGCCGTTGAGGGCCCTCAACCGAGAATATCTTAAACGCACAGAAGAACATGTTTCCGTATACTCGTATACCATTTGTCGTTTGCATTCGAGTTTTAACAACGTCAATTGGCTGGGTTACCACTGCCTGGATACCTCCAGTAACAAGCCCAAGGCCCAGTGCCGTAAATGACGAAGTTGGTTCATTGGCGGGATGAACAAGTTGCTTTAAGAAGTTGTATACACCAAACCTAGCAATTGAGTTTCCAATCTGCCGTGTCACAGTAGCATTAAATCCTTGGCAAAATGCGCGAATACCTCGGACCTTGTACATGTCTCTGACATTAGCAGCAAATCCTTTGATCTCTTGGTCGACTGGGAAGAGTGAACGATGTTTCGAAACTGACGCAGCAGGGCGAACTGCCGCCGGTCGTACAGCTGCCGGATTTGGAATTCTCGTGTGGGCAGCACCATGGCTATGCAACGATGGCTTGGATACAATATCAATATGCCTTGGTTTGATGTGATGAGTATGCTTGTTCGAGACAATTGTCTCTGGCGGAAGTCCACGCTCTATAATTGTGGTTTTGATATCTAGTGTTAGATGCTTTCTATCAGCGAGCTAATTGCCAAAGATATTATGTGACACATACTCTCAAATGGGACTACTGTAAGCGATTCAAAAAGACCAGTGATCATAGCAGCGACGACAACCTGAGGAGCGGACGTCTGAGAAGGGCTGTCCGCCATAAACTTGAGCGCCCAGTTGTAGACAGAAAACCTCACAGTTGCCTTTACAGCATTTCCGTACAATGCAGCGGAACATCCTCTATAAAATGTAAGTAATCCAGCACTAGCCTTAGGTTCCGGCACAGTATGGCCTCTGGATACGATGGGCAGCTGTCTCCATGTTTTAATATACTCGAAAGGATCTACAGTTGGCTCCAAAGGTTCCATATGCAGCATAGTGAAGTTTTAATACTCACATGTGGCAAGAGTCTGAGTTATTGCAGCGCTTACGCCGGCAATGGACGTGGTTACAAGAGTCTAATCAGTTAGTGTACTTGGTATGCGTCGATCGATTTGCACTTCACGAACCTCGGATGTAGGTTGACCACTCTGAAAGTTAGTTAATTTCACAACGGATCCAATCCTGCAAACATGCTCACCATTTTCAACCTGCGCTGAGCAATAGTTGTTTTAAGGAGTTTCTTTTCTCCATGGCACCATGCTGCGATTCCTTTGATAGCCCGTCAGCCGTGCAACGTTGGAATAACTGAGCTTGCGGCTGGAAGTGCAACAAACTTGTTCTCGATACAGCGCCATCTCAATTAGGTTACGCGGTTAGTTTGAACGTGATCTATTTTGAAATGGACATATTCCTGTCGATGCAATGTAAGAGTTGCTACTACATCAAAAGGCAACGGTCATAGCACCTTGAACCCCTTCGTAGTCAATGGAGAACTGCTGACCGTCAAAATGGAGCCAAGTGCCTGTCGCAACGATGTTGAGAGCAACCTCGTAGATGCGTACAATACGAACTGGGACGTAATCAAGATGGCCCGGATGTCCGGGAAATGGCTCATCTGTTGTCGCAGACTCGTAGTCCTTGTGCCACTGAGGGTTGATGGCACTGTGAAACCACACATAGCCCACAAGAAGGAGCTCCTCCGGAAGCGGCCTCTGGCGGACGCCGGGAAAAGCCCCTCTGCGTTCATAGCCCGGGGTCTGGCGGTTCAAGCGTGCCAAAAGGTCTTCGGTACCAGTGGCTTGAATGCGCGACTTCCAGCGAACAATGCGTTCGCGGAGAGACAGGCCCGGTTGGTCGACCTCCTTGAGGGTGTTCTTCACATTTTCGAGCTTCTTATTGAGGAAGGTCACAAACTCTTCAGTCGGAAATCGGGCATCGAGCACTAAAGCAGTACACATGGCCGGCGAGGCAGATAACGCTGAGAGGAAGTGCATCCACACCAGAACGTGTGACAGAGCAACGTTTGTCTCTAGAACGAGAAACTGCCTCAACATTTCAAAAGGGAGCAGAAATGAAATGGTGCTCTTGGGCCGGAGTACCACGTTACGATAGGCGCTGGACACTGCACCAGTAGTGCCAGATGCAGGGCCCGTCGTATCAACTGGCGATGTTCCTTGGTTTGATGAGTTTGATGCCGCCGCGGTCGACGATTTTGCTGCTACAAACACCTCAAAAAAGTAGTCAGAAACGGGGTTTGTGCGGCTTCCGTAGGACATAAGAGCTGCTATATTACAGAGGGCGAGCATCGCTCCTCGAAGGAGGAACTCGTGGTCCCTTCTCACAGCTGACAACACGTAGGGCAACATCGTATTCATAGCATCGCTGTGGTCAGCGGTCGGCTCATTCCGAAACGCCATTTCATGCAGTTTAATAAATGCTGCAACTGGTGTGTTGCCCTCCCCTTCCGAGTTGGACTCAAATAAACTCAGAATGGTTTCACTCGAAGGCGCAAATGGCTGTAGCGATAGCAGACTCTTGCAAAAATAGTATAGGCTGTCGAGCCGGTAGATGCATACGACCGCGCAGTGATGAAACAAGCGGCCGACACCGGGAGAACGATTAGCAGCCCTGCAGTACCAGTACTGAGAAATGCCTCGCCAGTCGCCGTTGCTCACAGAGCCAATGGCCATGCTAAATCGAGCAATATCGCCGAGCGCCTCTAGCCACATGTGGCGATAGTCATATGGCTTGTCGACTAACATTGTGAGTAGAGAAAAACAGTGGAAAATGAACTTGGTCATAGCGTCCTGATTTCTCGCCGAGTGAGTCCTCAAGAGGTCGAGATACTTGAGAATTCCTTTATTCCACAATCTTAATGCAATTTTGTATTTGCGCACCAGGCTCCTCGTTACTGAATTGCCTGTTGGATGGTGTGCCAAAAACATGAAATCAAAGTACTTGTTAATCAATGACGTCTGAGCCACATATAGGTCTTCGAATGTCTTGTCAGCCCGCTGCGAGTATACATCTAGACTCGACATGAGCTGAGCCGAACGATCCTCTAACCTTGTAATATCAAAGTATGCAGCCTGTATCTCATTGATCAACTTATCCACAGTCTGGGTCTGATAGCCCGAAGGGCCTCCGCTTGGTGTTCTTCTTATGATGCCGGGAGCTGCCATACCTTGTTGTTCTACCGCTGGAGGATCAGCTGCAAACACTCCAGCAGGAGCCGTTGCTACGCTTACCTGCGGTGTCGGATGCGCTGCCACAGCCTTCATGCTACCTTGAGCTAAGCCCCGTGTTATGCCTTGTGATATGCTTGTGCTACCTCCACCGCCTCCTATCATCATCCTTGGATCGAAGAGTGTTGCGTTCTCAGCCTCTGGTCGAACAAACGACTCTGGATCAAACTGTGCTGACATTTGCTGAAGGTTAGCGTGCGAAACATCCAACAATCAATAGTACGGGTTGACGCGTTTGCTCTCCAATGAGAGAAGTGCAACCAGGGATATAAGGTTGTATACCAGGCATGAACCCGTAACAACTAGATTCCAGGGGTTGGCCACGATGATCTTAGTAGCAATTAACACAGCAGTTGACTTCCGACACCTTCGGTTCTCTCTAAAGAAGCTTTCGATTAGCAGAGAAATCCTGCTGGAACCACCTGGAGTTGCATCTACAGGGAACACTGCCAGAGATGCGCCCACCTCACCAACATAACCGAACTTACCGATTGTACCGGCGGCTGCCGCGACACCCCGGAAAGAAAGGGGCTGCCCCTAGTCCGAGCTTGCGATGAGTTATTGTCGGCCCCACCTAGAGACGACGTATGCTGAGTAGCCATAAAGCCAGATTTTTTATTTCAACTTCACCGCCCAATATAACCGCCGCCCAGCCTGTCACCATGGGTTTTGCTACCTGAACAACACAAACGACCCAGACAAACTTGTCCTAGCAGACTCGAAAGCCAGGATGCAAGGAATTCCAATTTTTGTTGCCAACCACTGTAAATTCTGGATTGTCAACCCACCCTGACTCTAGCGATTTCTAAACTCAACTGATTTGGCTCGCGGGCTCCACCACCAATGAAATTAGTGAATTGAGGCCAAAGAATATCCGATCCGCCTGGTCTGTATTATCTAGTCCCTTTGTGATCAGGTCTAACTATCACCGACCGCCTCAAAATCCTTCCCAAGCCAAAAAAGTGTTGCAATGTTGATTGTTCACACACAGTTCTCCAAGTGCCAAGTCGTTGTGACAAGTACAACCCCTAGCCCTTGCCCTAGTCAAAAAATGCCCTACAATTCCGCGGGGTATTTAAGCGGGTATCTGTCAAGACACTTAGTTAAACATTTCTATGTACTGTTAAGTTGTGTGGACTTGCCGGTGTAGCAGTCACGACTGTGCACGATCCTTGAATCCTTCTGCCCACCCCTCTTCAAGAGCCCAGCGAGGTGTGCATATGTTCTTAGAGCTAAATTGATGTTTCAGATATTTGTAAATGAAATGGGAAAATGTATGGTGGATTAAGCCAGTAGACACGGGCCGCGATTGCAGTTTGGCCACAGTATGTGGACAGTTTGGCCACTACTCTCAAGCGCTTGGAGACCAGACCCATTGCAGCCTTTGTTGAATTTGAGAGTCTGCCAACGCCCATGCATCGGTGCCTCGGCCAAAACGAGCTTCTTTGTTTTGTACCTATCGTACCTGTTGTCTCAGACGTATTTCTGGGCAATAGCAACTTAAAGCTTGTCGATATCTAGTTCATCGAGACATTCAGCCACTAGGTTGATGTTGTCCATAAACGCGTTGACAGCCACACGAAGATTGCGATCCGTAGATGCTGCAAACGACGCTACCAGTTGAGTCCCATCAACGTTCAATGTCTTTTGGAGGTCTTGAGAACGGAGCTCGGGATCTGGCTCAATTGTCTGTTTTGCAATCAGCGCCTGGCGTTCAGTTTCGAAAGGGATCCTCACAACTCTGGAGTTAGTTGATGCCCAATGCAACAGATTAGAGACCAACGAAATGGCTGTATCCAATGTGAATAGCCCTGCTAGATGATCTCATATACACACTTACAATTGAAATTCAAGACTTGTCATGCTTTTGTCGTGCGGGTGAGTGTATCGGGTTGGCTAAATCCCATTTACTTTCAAAAACCAGGCACATGGCATAATTATGCATGCATGCCACACAGTTTGTAGCAGTGTTCAAGGAAAAGATGCATTCAACTATGTACAAGAACTCCTCCTAGGTGTGTAGGAAAGCAGCGTTTTGGTAGAACGAGAGCAATGGATTCTCACCAGTCTTGGTTGCTGTGGCGTCAAGCTCCGCCCAGATGTCGAGGAACTGACGGTGCGAAGACGTTTTCACAGATCGCCCCGTCACAGCCGAGTACAGCTGTGCTGTTAGGTCAAAATCTGTAGGAAACAAAATATCGAAAAAGCCTTGAAGGGCCATATAAGTAGATATTGGTACCATCTGATTGTCCAGAACCGTCTGCACTACAGGGGCGCAATAGCCCGAGATCGTAGAGTCGAGATGAGTGAAGTCTGCTGCCAGAATTCGATGCTCAGGAAAGTACCTCTTGAGGATGTGAAGAAACTCGACAAGGCGGGTCGGTATATACTCGGGATCCGACAAACTGCCTCGGAATGGGTAAACGGCGTTCTTCAAGGCGCGTAGTGTTTTCGGCTGAACAAGAGGGTGGTATCCTAGCTCCCATGCAGGTGCGAAATCCTTCATGTCCTGGCGAAGTGAAAGAAACTTTGCAGCCCACTGGTCGAGGTCCGGCGAGTATAATTCGGTAAAGTCACCATTTTTGTCAACCACGACGTAACCCTGGTATGGCTGAAGGGTGTTGTTGTCGTACCGGATTACATCATGAGCAAAGTTGTCAAACACCTCCATGGCAACAAAGAAGCACGGTTCTGGTACTTCGGTATCCCAATCAAAGATTGATTTGTTGATGATACGGACTTTATCTCCGTGGCCGGCAGATTCAGCCCGGCTCATAGCCTGTGAAGCAGGTTCTGTGTTCGTACCTCTTGCCTTTGCTCGTTGCTTGTCCGCCAATGACGAACTGATCTCAATGATGTTGTAGCGTGTCCGCTCATACACATCCTTCTGGGTATCTCGAATATAGTCTAGCATATCCAACATGAGGGTACCGTTTCCGCCTCCCATCTCGTATATGACCAAATCGTGGTATGGATACAGGGAAAGCTTGTAGTTGACTAGTAAGTACCTTGCCAGTGCCTGCGCATAATGAGGTCTAAATAACTCAACAGGTGTATGCCAAACCTGCCGTGATACGTGCGCCCCACGCGATTGGAGTTCAGAATCGTCGCCGGTTTTGGCCTCTTGGGCCCTTCGGACATATGACTTATATTCGTTCGTCCAACGAATCATAAACTCGTCTTCATTTGCAATTGAATGATAATCAAAAGGTTCAGAAGGCGTGAAAATATCGACCTCCTTAGCAAAATACCCATAGTTTGGGTTATAAAGTGAATCATCGATAAAGTCTCTAGACAGCATTCGCACCTGCCGGGGGCGCTCCTTCCGCTTTGCCAGGGTTCTAGATGTTACTAGCGGAAACCGCTCAAACAATTCCTTGTTTTGTTCTGTGGTATACGAATATGTCGTTGGGCTGACCGTGTAATCGTGGTCTGGCACATACTTTTTGGGCTCAGGGCCTTTAGCATCAGGCTCCTTGTTTTCCATAGAGCTGTCATCCTTTCGCCGTATATTCTTTAAGCGCGAATACCCTGAAGCATTCCGCAAATTTCTGAAGCTAATCAACCCTGTTCTCAACAGACAACCACTTTGCCTAGCGAACATCGAGTTCGGTCGCTGCACGAAGGCGGCATGATGGTTTTATGGAATTGACAAACATTGTCGTGCATGTCTGCGGCATTGACTGCATGAGCTCTAACGAGTTATTTGCTCGTGGGTCTGAGTGAAAGAACAAAAGCAAAGGATTTTTCAAACAGCAATTTAGTTGTATGTTGTGTTCGATCATTAACTGGACGGAATGATACTTCGCTGACGATAGTTATATGTACGGAAAATGAGATATGCATATACCATAGAGATAAAACACTCGTCGTGGTCCTGTAGTTGCCAATTTCATTCTCCAAAAAGACAGGCGAATAACAATGCATTGGCTCCTCGTGGAGTTAGAGATTGTTTATAGCAGGCAAAGTACTAAATAGTGGTTATATCATTGTGACAGGAACATGTTGATACTGCTTCTTTTCTCCAACTAAGTTGGCGGCAGCGGCTTCTAAACGAGAGGAAAATGAGCCCAATGAAAATAAACGCTAGTATTCCCAATAGTAGTAACAGCGCATTCCTTGGGTACAATTGTATCACCAGTGTGAAGGTCGACCGAGCTAGCTGCCGAAATAAGTAGAGCGCTCGTACCACAAGAAAATGTGACTAACCACGAAAGTCGATTTAGCTTGTAAGCTCGCGAGACAATATACTTGCTGTGAGAAGTATTGGGCTGGATAGGATTTTCATCGAGGTCCCCGGCGACGCTCTGGACCAGCTCTGATA
The DNA here is from genome assembly GCA_030570855.1 of Tardiomyces digboiensis. NCBI lineage: Eukaryota > Fungi > Ascomycota > Dipodascomycetes > Dipodascales > Trichomonascaceae > Tardiomyces > Tardiomyces digboiensis. The sequence continues at coordinate 5,622 of JAJLWU010000207.1, read as the reverse complement.
TCCCGCCAGAAACGCGGTACATGCGCTTGGATAATGGTGAGGGAGACCACACATCCTTGTGTTTCTTTTCAGGTGTTTTTATAATGAGACGCGATCCAGAGCGAGACGGAGTATTTGGCGTGGACAGTGTTCCAGTATCTGGAAGCCTGGAAGGTGTATTCTGTCTCAGGTTCTTTGGCGACGCTACCACGAACTTGGGCGGCTTTGACGCCCGTCCTGAGCTAGTCTTGAGAACTTTCGAGTTGGTGCTGAGCTTGACTAGGGGTGTTCTAGTATGATTCTCCGCCTGGACGAACTTTGGCAGTTTACTCATTTCATGACGTCGCGTGTGCCTTCACACAGATCCCGTTAGAGTTTTGGCGCGTTATACCCTTGCCACAATCGGTGTTATCTCTTGAATTAGAATTATCGTATGTTACTGTGTTAAAGTTATTAAATGAGCGAGACAGACAAGCAAACTACAATTAAAAGTAATATAGAATCAGTAATAGATTCTGACCAGCGACAAGTAATTTGCACTCCCATTAGTTGACCATTGACCAGTGCTATTGGCGGAACATACGGGCGAGAGACTGTATTCAAGAAAGACCGAAATATCGAAGAATAGTCCAATGTAGTCCACCAAGAAATCTCCTTGATCTTCTCCGTCTGTTCCTTTAGGTCTGCGATGGGGTGTTGATCAGATCATCGGAAAAATATGCCTGCGGAAGAATTACAGCCGCATTGCCCACTTTCGGTTAGGGTTGGTCATTGTGAAAACCGCTTGGAAAGTCTTTGAGTCATCGCCCAAAAGTGTGGAGTCCTACTAGAACTGCTCCAGACAAAAGTTACCAGGACTAGAATGCTACGGCAGATCTTTTTTAAACCGGCTCGGCCAGTGTTGCCAAAAACTCGGCTAATTCAACGCCAGTTTTCAGTCACTCAACGACTTTTAGATGCCCAGATCATTGACGGAAAGACTATTGCGCAGTAAGTAATAGGATCCCCGGCAAATGAGCAGATATCAAGTAGGCCCCAGAAGAGGGCTTAGCTGATATTGGAGATCTGAATGCTCGGTCACTGTATCGAGACCTTGGTTTGTGATTCAGCTGGAATTGTCGATCGCCGAAGTGACAACGATCCAGCTCACCTCTAATGACCTCTAACATCAAACATGTACTAACGACAGAAAGATTCGTGATGAGATCAAGGAAGAGATTGCAACTATTCAAAAGGAGCGCCCGAGCTTCAAGCCCACCCTGCGAATCCTGCAGGTAGGTTCGCGTCCCGATTCGTCGGCATACGTACGTATGAAGCTGAAGGCAGCTCTTGAAGCCAGTATTGACTGTGAGCTGCGGCAGTTCCCTGATTCCATCACCGAAGAGGATTTGATTGAGGAGATCGAGCAACTAAACAGCGACCCGGCAGTCCATGGCATCCTTGTTCAGCTCCCACTGCCACAGGAGATGAACGAGAAACGTATCACAGACTTTGTTGCCGATCACAAAGATGTTGATGGATTTGGTACAATGAATATCGGCGAGCTTGCTCGACGTGGCGGCTCGCCGCTATTTGTGCCATGCACCCCAAAGGGTGTCATGGAGCTGCTGAAAGCAGAGGGCGTCAATCCTAAGGGCAAAAACGCTGTAGTTGTTGGTCGTTCAGACATTGTAGGTAACCCTACGAGCTATCTCCTTCGAAATGCCGATGCAACTGTGACAGTGTGCCACCGCAATACGGTCGGACTCGAGAACATTATCAAGACGGCTGATATTGTGGTTGCTGCAGTCGGCAAAGCAGACTTCATCAAGGGTGAGTGGCTCAAGCCTGGCGCCGTAGTCATCGATGTTGGCATCAACTACGTGACTGATGAAACAAAAAAGTCTGGACAACGTCTTACTGGAGACGTTGATTTTGAATCAGCCAGCAAGGTTGCTTCTAAAATCACCCCTGTTCCTGGTGGTGTCGGACCCATGACTGTGGCGATGCTGGTCAAGAATGTGGTGGAGTCCGCAAAAGCGCATGTCAAGCATGATAGCGTGCGCAGAGTGAAACCGTTAGAGTTGCATTTACGTCATCCTGTGCCGAGTGACATTGAAATCTCGCGATCACAGCGACCAAAGAAGATTCGTGATCTTGCGCACGAGGTAGGTATCGCCGACCATGAGCTGGACCCGTATGGCCAATACAAAGGCAAGGTGTCTCTCGACATCTTGAACCGCCTCAAGAATCGACGAAACGGAAAGTACATTTTAGTGGCTGGAATTACTCCCACCCCACTAGGTGAGGGCAAGTCGACCACCACTATGGGCTTGGCGCAGGCGCTGGGGGCTCATCTCGGAAAGATTGCGTTTGCAAATGTCCGTCAGCCATCCATGGGTCCAACATTTGGCATCAAGGGTGGAGCCGCCGGCGGAGGATATGCTCAAGTCATCCCCATGGATGAGTTCAATATGCATCTAACTGGTGACATCCATGCCATTTCCGCCGCCAACAATTTGTTAGCTGCCGCCATTGACACACGCATGTTTCACGAGTCTGCCCAATCGGACAAAGCATTGCTCAAGCGCCTGAACAGCAAGGCTCCCAAGGGAACTTTTAGCCCGGTTCTCGCGCGGCGGGCTGCAAAACTAGGAATCACGAAAACTGATCCAGCCGATCTTTCGGAGGAGGAGACGCGCAAGCTTGTGCGTCTGGATATTGACCCAGATACTATCACTTGGCGCCGCGTAGTCGACTGCAATGACCGCCATCTCCGCACCATCACTGTTGGCGAGGGTGCCGCTGAAAAGGGACACACTCGCCAAACCGGTTTTGATATCTCTGTAGCTAGCGAGTGTATGGCCATTCTTGCATTGTCGACGTCGCTCAAAGACATGCGCAAACGCCTTGGCCGTATCGTTGTTGCCAGCAGTAAGGATGGCGAACCCATTACTTGCGAGGATATTGGCGCTGCTGGGGCTCTTACCGCTATCATGAAGGACGCCCTCAATCCGACTTTGATGCAAACACTCGAGGGAACACCGGTATTTGTCCACGCCGGTCCGTTTGCAAACATTTCTATCGGTGCCTCGTCTATTCTTGCCGACAAGATTGCCCTAAAGCTTGCTGGAACCGTACCAAATGAAGGTCCCCAAGATGATGGGTACGTCATCACTGAGGCAGGGTTTGACTTTACCATGGGCGGCGAACGTTTCCTCAATATCAAGTGCCGTTATGGTGGCCTTACTCCAGATGCTGTTGTCATTGTAGCAACGGTGCGTGCCCTCAAGCTTCACGGAGGCGGTCCCGATGTGAAGCCCGGCCAGCCTTTGGGTAAGGAGTATAGCGAGGAGCACGTTGATCTGGTGAGACATGGCGCTGCTAATCTTGCCAAGCAGATTGCCAATGCTAAGAGTTACGGTGTTCCAGTAGTGGTTGCTATTAACCGCTTTGTTAGCGATACCGACGCCGAGATTGAGGCTGTTCGCAAGGCAGCCCTCGAGGCCGGAGCCGACGATGCAATCCCATCGAACCACTGGGAGCAGGGCGGAGAGGGTGCCGTCGAGCTTGCCAAGGGCGTTATAAAGGCTGCTGACAAACCTAGCTCGTTCCGTCTGCTCTACGATACTGACAACACATCTGCGGAGGAAAAGCTCAATATAATTGCTCGTGAAATGTACGGTGCTGATGGTGTCGAACTATCTGAGCTCGCAAAGAGGAAACTCGGCACATACACAAAACAGGGATTCGGCCACCTGCCCATTTGCATTGCAAAGACACAATACTCTCTTTCACACGACCCAGCTCTCAAGGGCGTACCAACTGGTTTCACTATCCCGATCCGCGATGTGAGAGCATCCGTCGGTGCAGGCTACTTGTACGCTCTTGCCGCTGATATTATGACTATTCCCGGTCTGCCCACCTACGCTGGATTCATGAACGTCGAGGTAGACGAGGACGGCAAGATTGAGGGTCTTTTCTAATGTCCTTTTGTTATGCATATAATAATGTTCACAACATGAAATTGTACGACAAATGTAATGTCGTAGTTTGTAGATCCAGAGTGACTCAGTTGATGTGCGGAGCTCGGCGATCGGCTCTCCTGATACCCGAACTTGGTGAACCAGTGGACCCAGCCGTGCGGCAACTGCCATAGAGAAGGTCCCTGAAAATTGATTTTGAGATAGGGAGCGGGGTGCAGGCAGGCTATATGAGAGCGATGAGCCGTGTAGTTGTGCGCCATGCTGCCTTACGGCCAGTATTGTCTCAAAGGAGTTTTCACTTTTCTGCTCGACTCGCAATGGCCAGCGACGGATCCTCTTTCGATGTAAGTATCATGATATACACTGGCAGCGATAAAAGCGACCAGAGACATTGCGAGGGCCTAGGTTCCTTGTTGGATACATTGTGTGCTGCATTGTTTCTGCTAATTAACGTGTTTGTGGACATATTTCATCTAACGGCAGGACAAGGACAGTCGGCCTGAGCTCAAAGAGCCCAGAGTAGTCCCACCTGGTAAAGAATTTGACAAAGAATGGGAACGACTAATGAAGCTGGATTTTCCACCAGTTGAGTCTATGTTCTTTTACCGACAGGACGTAGTCGAGCCTGGACAAAGACAGCGTGAAAAGGCAAGGCAAATCAGAGAAAACATTCCGCTGTTTGCAGTCAAAGACGTCGTCAATAATATTGGTGATGCTGCGAAAATGGGCGGCAACTTGAAAGCGGCTATACAAAAGAATATCAAATCTCCACAAGATAAAGCCACAAAGGATCTGACGCTCCATGACATTATTGAGATGTTTTCTTGGCACGAAGTGACTGACGAGGTGGAGACAATGGCGACTAGGATCCACAACTTAAACGAAAGTGACCATTTGGTTATTGTAGGAGGTGGTATCTCAGGACTGTCGTTGGCATATTTTGTAGCTCACGCTCGCCCTGACGTCAAAATAACTCTGATTGAGAAGCAGGAAAGACTGGGAGGTTACATGGAAACAAAACGGGGCGAGCGCACTAGAAACGGGATCCGCCCAATGGAAAATGAGGTGCCATTTGAAAAGGGACCTCGGACGTTGTTGCCTGGATTGCCAGGCTCCAGGATTATTGCGTACATGCTGGAGCAATGTGGTGCCTTGGATGAACTGGTTGGGCTACCAAAGGGCGATAAAGTAAACGCAAGAGGTCTTTTGTACAACGGCAGACTACATCAGATGCCCAATTCTTTGGGAGGTGCGTTGAGCTTCTTAGCCACTTCGCCGCTATCCAAAGGGCTAGTATCTGGCGTCGTCAATGACTTGTGGGCGAAGCCGCGAAGTAAGGACATCGAGGACGAATCGGTTGAATCCTTTATCCAGAGAAGGCTCAGCAAGCCCCTTGGCGATAATTTAGTGTCGGCGCTTATGCGCGGAATCTATGGTGCTGATATCAACGTTCTTAGCGCTCGGCGCACAAAGCTTGGACCGAGCTACCTTTTGGAACGCGCAAAGGGCGTCAGCATTGTTGGTGGTATCTTCACCGGCGCGACATCGTCTGTGACTGCTTACGACAAGGAGGCACTTCCAGCACTTGCACAGGCAATACTTGGAACAAACTATGATTTTGATGCCGAGTTGAAGAAGTACAGCCTTCTTTCTTTTGCCAACGGGATTGAGACTTTGA
>JAJLWU010000206.1:0-16948 GCA_030570855.1 Tardiomyces digboiensis | reverse complement strand
CTGCTACAGTGCCAGTGGCCAAATACAAGTCAGGGACAGTGGGAGACCACGCGAACGTAGCGGTTCGCGGTATCTCTTTGAGCTTTACCATCGCGGCAATTTAATCGAGACTGCTGTAAGTATTAGTCGGAGGTGATAATTCACGAAACACCACATAAACCTCTTGGACGTACCTGAATCCCGCAGAATAGCTTGATCAAACGCGCACCGGGGCCGGTGTCAAATGTCAATGGTTGCCAGCTGGCACAATGTCACGCAGGGTAACAATAGTCTATACTGATTACTTATTTGTAGTTTGTTGCATTAGTATTCGTGCGTGTCGACGACCTTCCAAAACCGGAGCTCTTAAAACGACCAACGAGCCGACAACAATGGGCAAAGAGTTACGGCCCATAGATGTTCAGAGACAGCAGCTTGCAGCTCTAGGCCGTAATCCTGAGCAGGTCCTCAAAGAACCCCGTGAAGAAAAGCCGGTGGAGAAGAGCAAGAAAGAAAAAGTGGCGGCCCCGGATCTGTTCCGCGACTTGGAGCGATCTCTGTCAGGATTCGGCTCCGCAGAGTTTCATATACTCAAGCATGCCCGAAGAGCAGAGTATGATAAGCAGAAACAGTATGCGGAGGAGGATAAGAAGGCTGCAGACGCCGCTGATTTCGAGCGGAAGCGCAAGGAATTAGAGATTAAGGATAATGCCAAGAGAGCAAAGAACCGAGAAAGGCGGAAAAAGCGCAAGATGATATCAGTTAAGACGGTCTCTGGACAGGATACCACTGAAGGGCCCCATGGGTCCCCATCTCAGGTAGCAAGCCCTTCAGTTCATGAAAAGTCAATTGATCGCCGTGACGAGCCTAACAAAAGTGATGACGGACAACCGAATTCTGCTGAGGGTGTGGCGGTTCCAAGTTCGAACCTTGTAATTGTTGACGATGATGTCATTTGAGGGACAAATGCCCACTGTCGAGATGCTGCGACGAGGGCGGCATCACACCCGGACGAGCGTTATGCAGTTGATAGTGCGCACGGGAAACGTCAATCGAATTAGGATGATATTTACACTAAGCTGGTTAGGTATGTGTACAGCTGGCGAAGGGGATACTACTGAGCGTTTGTAGTTGCAACGCGCTCGTCGTTGTGTTGCTGTTTCCAGCATCTCTTGAATGCCTCCATCTGACGTGAGCAAATAGTGCTCTCATCTGTATATAACTTATGCATACCTCTTTGAGACACAGCCTCCAATCTTTTTTGTCTGCGTGGCAGAGAACCAGTGCTTCGTTCTCTGCAGCACAGCCAGTTTTTATAATTCTCTTGTCCCTGACGGTTAGCTTTAATTCAAGAGAAAATTGTGCAGGAATGAGTAGATAGCAGTGTGAACAGTCGGTTCACCTCTTGTTTTCCTCTTGTTTTTCCTGGCTAATTCATTCAGGTTCGAGACGAGAACCAGATCGCTTCAACTACACTCACCACTCATCCGGTTCATCGTCACCCAGTGGCGTTACGTCCGCCCGATCCTCTGGACTCATATTCAACGGCGCAAACCCCAGTTCAGTGTCTTTGTCACCGTGAGAACTGTCTTCGGGTTTGGACATGACCGGTACTGATGCTGTGCGCTCAGTAGCTGTAAGGGCAAGGGCCGTACTCCTCCGATTGTGGGCTGGAACGGCTGTTCATCAAGACAAATCACAGCGTATGCGAGCTAACGAGGCAAAGTTACCAAGATCAATGAATGTTCTGGTGTATACTGGACCGGGTACGACGGTTGAGTCGGCCAAAAACTGTACAGACTGTCTAAGACGTGTTCTGTCGCCTTACTACGGCGTGATCAACGTCGATTCCAACGTGCTCAAGAACGAACCATGGATGGAATCTACCGCTCTTCTTGCCATACCAGGAGGGGCCGATTTACCATATTGCAGAGAACTCAATGGAACAGGCAATGAGAGAATCAGGAACTATGTCCGAAAGGGCGGAAAGTACCTTGGGTTTTGCGCTGGTGCGTACTATGCATCTGGAAAATGTGAGTTTGAGGTTGGTAATCCTAGCATGGAAGTGACTGGCAAGCGAGAGCTTTCCTTCTTTCCAGGTATTGCTCGAGGCTCTGCCTATGGCGGATTCAAGTACGGATCCCATGTCGGTGGCCATACACCGCTCATGAAGGTCAACATAGACGCGCTACCTGGTGCAGAAGATTTTAGATGTTATTTCAATGGCGGGCCATGTTTTGTCGGTGGTGACAAGTTTGCTCGGGACAATGTCGAAGTACTGGCTCGGTTTGAAGAACCCCTTGATGTAGACTCTGGCGAGGGAACCCCAAATGTTGCCGCGGTTTACTGTAAATATGGAAAGGGTGCTGCTGCTCTAGTTGGAAGCCATCCAGAATTTTCGTTTGAAAACTACGTGGCGGCGCCGGATGACAAGGAAGCAGTCAGCCCAGACAAGGTCCAAATCCTCCAGGCAGAAAACGTAAAACGCCTCAAGTTCATGAGAGCTCTATTCGTCAAGCTGGGTCTTTTGGTGTCCGACTCTGATATCCCGATTCCAAGCTTGTCGCGACTCGCTCTCACATCTTCACAGCCCTCAAGCCTCAAGTATTTGCTGGAAAGTCTCGGCAAAGAGGTAGGGTTTACCGGACAACAAAGCAATCTATTGGTTGGTCAGAACGATACCTTCGCCATATACGATGCCATGGGCCGGTTTGAAACCGGCGACAGCGATGCACCATTGCAGCAGGAGGAGGATACCCTTCCATCGTGGAATGAAGATCTTAACAAGGTCGTGAAGAAAGTCGATGTGTACCACCAAAGCATGCCTCACCACAGAGAGACTCCATATTTCAACCATGAAGTGTATTATAACGAGCTGGAAAGCGCTTACCGCGACAGAAACCACAAGGGCCCAAAGGTTCTTGGAAACACAATGCTTTATGGCGAGGTTGTGACGTCAACATCAACGATGCTGGACAAGAACTACTCAATTCTGAAAAATCTCCCCCACGGCATGATTGCGGTTGGAACTACTCAAATCGCCGGGCGAGGGCGTGCTAACAACGTATGGGTAAACCCTCCAGGAGTGCTTGCAGTGTCTGGAGTTTTAAGATTGCCCATATCCGAGTTCTCCGGCGACAGTCAGACGGCGTCGCCAATTATTTTTGTGCAATACCTGGTGGCACTAGCGATGGTAGAAGCCATCAAGAGCTACGGTCCCGGGTACGCAGATATGCCGGTTCGACTGAAGTGGCCTAACGATGTATACGCTGCAGCCCCTGGTACCGATGGGAGTCAACAAAAGGACTACGTCAAGGTCGGAGGCATTATAGTCAACTCCAATATCTTTGACGGTGAGTATGTCCTGGTGTTTGGATGTGGCGTCAACGTCTCGAACCCAGCGCCAACAACCTCGTTAAACCATGTTTTGGAGTCTTTTAATCAACAGAGAGCCCGCGCCGGACTACAAAAGCTACCGGAAATCCGATTGGAGATTCTATTGGCCAGATTTCTTTCACGAATGGACGAAATGTTATGGGATTTCAAATGGCAGGGATTCTCTGCGTTTGAAACGCTCTATTATAAGCATTGGATGCATAGCGGTGCCCACGTTACACTGGAGCAATATGGCAATACCAAAGCGGTTATACGAGGAATAACCCTGGATTATGGTTTGCTGGTTGTCGAAGAAGTCGATCGCGAGGGCCAGCCTCTAGGAAGGAGACTCGAACTACAGCCAGACGGCAACTCGTTTGATATGTTCAAAGGGTTACTCAAGAAGAAAACCTAGAAATTCTCTAAACCTAAATGCATGCATAACGGCCATTCGTATACTAATAAATAGACTGCCATCAACAGTGCCTGCGTCTCATTTCAACATGATTTGTAGCGCTGATACCGTAGCGATTGAAATCAGAGCAATCATCCACTTTGCGATAATAGGAGCCTCTGGTGAGAAGTTAACATACGAATCGTCACCTGCCCAAGGAGTGTAAGACTGTGGCTTGTACATTCCAAATGCATACTGCATCGCTGCCAGATATCCAGCCGATGCTACGTCCGATACTGTTTTCGACGAATCGTAAATATACAGCGTATATTCTGACGTGACAAAGTCGACCGTGTGATTTGCCTGGTACTCACCAGTATCCCAAATGAACGAGGTATCCCCTGCGAGCTGCTTCGTGGTCAAAGTGTAAGTCTGAGAGTTTAGAGAACAGTACGCTTCAACATTAACATAGTGCGGAGTCACAGACAAGCTGGTATACGTCCATTGGAACGTTGCAATGTCTCCAATCTTGATGTACGTCGTTGCCGTCGAGGCGGGAGTAATCATGGACACCCCACCCGCTGGAAGAACTGGGTTGATAGAGGTTGAAATTGAACTCCATACCCACGTGCTCTTGGAACTTGTGGCTGTAGAGGAGTGGTCTTCTGTCGTCGAGTGTGTGTCATCTTTCGTTGTCTTCGTATCCTCAGAAGAATTTGAGTTACCAGTACCAGTGGTATCAGAAGACGTTTCTGTTTCTGATTGGATTTCAGATGTAGTACCGGAAGCAGTTCCCGTTTGGGTAGCGCCATCAGATGTAGCAGCAGAGCTTGGAGCTGCAGTGTCCGAAGAACTATCTGCGCTGGTCGACGTACCACCTAGAAGCAGTACGCTCTGAGCGACCTCGCTCACCACCTGAACATCGAACTGGACAAATCCGTTGTCATCATCTGTCGTCAGCTGTCTAGAATATTCACACCCAAACTTCATACGACTGGACTGTATTGAAGATCATTTCTACTCACCTCGTCTGAAATGCTCAACAGGAGAGCCCGACACAATATGAACCAGTGCAAGGACACCAAGAATAGCAGTTACGAGCCGTGTCATACGCGATTTCCTATCGGTATTTCAAAGCAGCCATAAACTTGCCAGTATATCAACGAGCGATTGACGCCTTTTGCGACAAACAACTAACAAAATGCAAAAATAAAGCGGAGGTGAAGGGAAGTCGTCAGTTATTTCTTGATTTAGAACTCAAACTGGTACGGCGTAAACATTGTCGTTGCCAGCGCAACCAACTCCAGTTGGGACCATTGCGTCTGGGTAATTTACCCTGTCCTTCATTCCAGTACGTGTAATCAGTTAAGTGTAATGAATTACATCGCTATTCAAAGGACACTACATATATATGCATCCGTTGTAACTCGTACCTCCTCAGCGAAACTCATCTTTGAGTTGCCACATGCTCGAGCTTCCCTGCCAGACGGCAATCTGCTTCAGCATTTGCCGTATGTTTGCAACCTCCTGAACGCCGTCCAACCGCACGTCACAGTGAGTGAGAATATCTGCTGACTTGGCCATGTAGTCTGGTTGCTTGCTCAGGTACTCCTGCATCTTCTTTAAGACGCCGGAGGCAGCAGAATTCGAGGATCCCCTAATGGAAGACGTTTTTCCACCTGCCTCCTCGAGCAGCCGCTTTTGTCGCAGTGCCTGAAGCACAGACGTAGACGACAACCCTGAGCCCGAATCGCTAGTGGGAGATCCAGATCTTGACAATATTCGTGAGCTCGGCTTCACCAGCGACTTTGCAGCCTTGCCGGCAGATCCAAACCGTCCGGTCCACGTTGGTGTGCCAAGCTTTGCCTTTTGAGCCTGTTTGCGAGACTTTCGCAACGCACTTGCTGCCTGGGAGGCAACTCGTGACGCTTCACGCTCAACTAACACAGTATCTGGTCTGCTTGCGTCCATGATTTCATCATGCTCAAGTGTAGAATGTACGCCGGCGTTTGCGAAGATGCCATCTAGAATTCTATCATCCTCTTTAGCAATAGATTCGTCGCCGCCACCATATTTTGCTGGGGTTAACCATTGCTACTTCCAAATTTTCTCAGACTGGAGAACAACTTACCAAGAGACGAGACGCCATCGATTGCCGCCAGACGAGCAACGTCATCGTCATTTTGATTCTTTGTTGGGCCCACCGACCGCTCAACCCCTGAAAACATTCCTCCAGTTTCGGTGGTGCCATCCTCTGCGTCATCGAGAGAAAACAGGTCATGCAGATCACTCATCTTGAAGAAGCGGCGTTGCTTGGGGTCTTTCAAGATCTTATTTGTCAAGAATTGCTTATATATTTGACGATGATAGATCTTTTCCTCAATAGACCCCGCAATCATCAGCCGGTAAATAACCACATCTTTAGTCTGCCCGAGCCGCCACGCCCGCTCACGAGCCTGCATGTCGGTTGACGGATTCCAGTCAGGGTCGTAGATAATCACGCGATCGGCTCCAGTCAGATTCACACCCAGGCCGCCGACCTTTGTTGTCAGGAGAAAAACATCATAGGATGTGTCTCCATTAAACTTGTCGACTAGCCCTTGTCTCTTACCAATTGGAGTTGATCCATCCATACGTAAATAACGAATTCCAGAAAGCCTGCTAATGAAGCTCTCTAGAATGTCCAACATTTGACGTGTCTGGCAAAATAAGAGGGTCCTGTGACCCTGGGACCGCCAAAGATCAACCAGAGCCCTCACTACTTGCATTTTCCCAGATTTCGATGCCGAGCCGTACGAGTATCCTGGTTTTCGTAATAACATCTCACGATTCACAAGGTCAGGGTGGTTGCAAATTTTTCGAAGTATATCCACTCCGTAAAGCATTTGACGCTTGCCATTCAATATAGACGTCATTTCGTTGGACTTGAGAAAAGATCGATAAGCCTCGCTTTGAACCTTTGTCAATTTACAAAATAAAACTTTCTCGCTCTTTGAAGGAAGGTCGGTGGCAACGTCGACCTTCATCCGCCGTAGCATGTGAGGTGCAATAATATCACGAAGTACCACGGCGCACTTGTATGCCGTTTGAACTTGTACGTTTGTTGCATTTGCATACCCTCCTACTCGAATGGGAACGTCAAATTGGGCCTGAAATACCGGCAAGGTCCCCAATTTGCCTGGAAATACAAAATCAAACAGACTCCATAGCTCAGTCAAGTTATTCTGGATTGGAGTGCCGGACAATATGACGCGATATGGTGTCTTGATTTGCTTGGCCTGTAAGGAAATAGCGGCATCTGGATTACGGATCTTGTGGCCCTCATCAAGAACACAATAACCCCATCTCTGCGGAATTAGAAACTTGGAATACATTCTCACGCCCATATATGTAGTGATTAGGACATGCCCGTGTTCGAATACGCTCTGCACAATAGACTTGACGTTAGCCTTCGTTCTAGAATCCCCCTTTTCAAACTTAGTCTCGTCCTCATCTTCATCCAAAAGATTTTCGAGCTCTTGTTCTCGTTTGACATCCATGCCAGACCCAATGGAATGTAGGATAGCCACCCGTAAGGGGGGCCACCACGTATGAAATTCGTTTACCCATTGTCGCAGAACAGTTGCCGGACAAACAATCAGAGCAGGCCTTGTAAGCAACCCACTGTAATGAAGGCCAGCCAGAAAGGACACAATTTGGATTGTTTTGCCGAGACCCATCTCGTCGCCAATTATACCACCGGCCTTTTGCTGGTAAAGCTCCCAGAGCCACTGCACTCCCGTTCGTTGATAATCAAAAAGGCTTGCATATATATCTCCAGGGATCTTAAATTCACCCTCTAGTTTCGCATCTGGCTCCTGTGGATGCGGTATCTCCCATTCCTCCCGTGCATCATCGGCATCAAACGAATTACCAAGCAGACGCTTTCTGTAGTTTCGCCGCTTATTGCACCAAGCCCTTAACCGAATGTCATAAACCTTTGGGTCGCCGTCATCCATACCCGATACCTGCTCTTGCCCAACCTCATCTTCATCTTCATCGTAGTGTTCATCACTCCTGTCCTCGTCGTCATCAGCTTCGTATTCCTCATCTCCGCCGCTCTTAGACTCGTCGTCATCCGGCAAGAATTCTTCGTCCTTGACTCCATAATCCTCCTCAGATTCCGGTCCTTCAGAAAGTTCTGGTTTGACCAGTACCGGTCGCTCTTCATCCGTAGTCTCGGCACTCCGATCCGAATCTTTGCCGATGCGCTGCTTCTTAAGTTCGGGCTGTTCATCCTCAGTAGTATCTCCACCCTGTTGCGATGTAACTACATCATTTGCAGGTACTCCATCCGTTGTTGGAGCATTGATTCTCTTCTTGGTGTCTGGCGCTCCGTTAAAGTAGCCCTTTCTGACGCCCGTGACTTCTCTAGATTGACCCTGCACTGATTGATCAGTTAACTCGGCCCCAGGCACACGGAGTACCTGATGGGATCTGCGATCTCCCCGTTCGTGATGCTCAGTAATAAATCCCTGCTTGGAGGCAAACGGCGTGATCTTTCCAGTTCGTAACAAAAAATCATGTTCCGATTCATTAGCAAGTCGAGCAGACGTACCACCATTTGGATCCGGGCCCTCTGATCGGTTCTTCTTCCGTTCGCTTATACGGCTTTGTATATCGGACAAGTCTTGATAAAGACCTGCGAGGTGGACCTGTTTAATTTTCGTTATATTAGAACGAATCTCCTCCCTTTGCGATATCCGTAATCTTCTATCTCCAAGCTTTTTCTCCTGGTTGTCTAATTGACGCTCATAATTTTGAATTGCATCTGTGGTCTTTTTGAGTCGCTTGATATCCAGCTCGTCTTCGCGTTGTGCGAGTGACGCTTCTGCCTAGTATTAGTGAATACATGGGTAACAGAGACAGTTGATGCGGGCCAATACCTTTCGCGCAACACCACGCTCAATATCATCTTGGTCGATTGCCCAAGCCTCTAAGTTTTGCAAGTCATCTACTGCCTGGTGAGAACTGTCCGGTTCCATGACTTGCTGATGGCATGAGCATGGAGGCCGTTGCGCTCTAACATTATCTGTCCGATAAAGTGCGAAAAAAAACAAAAAACGAGCCTACCTACCAAAGTCGAAATGGCAACTTAGAATAAAAGAGAACTAATTAAACTAATAGATCAACTAATAACTATTTTTACATCGATATAAGCACTTGTATCTCACTCACGGTGCTCTTTATGGGGTTCTTTTTGTCGGCCCAGTGCACGCGCATGTCCCGCCTTGCAAGTAAGGCGCGTTTCGACTGCCATCTCTCCAGTTGCCTCCACGGGGGCGGGTGCTAAATGAGTAACTGGTTGTGTATTGTAATAATGAAGATGATTTGGACCTTTAATGCGACTTTCTAATCCTTGAACTTGTCGACCCTTCTAATGCGACCGTCTAATCCTTGAACTTGTATGAACCCGACGCCATCGTAATTGACCCACCGCGATAAGATCCACGCTTCATCTTGTTCTTGTTTTTAGTGAAGTCCTTTCCTCTCACCTGGGAAAGCTTGCCGTTGGCCGCCTCACCCCACGTACCAGCGGCACCCTTGTATGTATTATCACGGAGAGTGTGATCTTCGAAGTCGATCACGGACCGATCAATGCGACTAAAATACTTTCTCTCTCCATATGACCCCGATCCCGAGTCACTGCTATTACCGCTGGTCGGGGCACTCTGCCTTTCCGAAGCTAAGCGGATCTTTTTGGTTGTCTGCTCGGTTTCGGTCGTCTCTGAGCTGGCGGTCGCGCTGCTATCGTCGCTTGAATCACGGGCCCGTTTTTTGTTATCCACTTTGTCCTTGCCAGAATCAGAGTCAGAGTCAGAGTCAGAGTCAGAGCTAGAGCTAGAGCTAGAGCTAGAGCTCGAGTCAGAGTCAGAATCGGATTCAGAGTTGGAGCTAGAATCAGAGTTGGAGCCAGAGTTGGAGCCAGAGTCGGAATCAGAGGAAGAGCCAGAGCCAGAGTCAGAGTCAGAGTCAGAGTCAGAGTCAGAGCCAGAATCAGAGTCAGAGCCAGAGTCAGAGTCAGAGCCAGAGTCAGAGCCAGAGTCAGAGCCAGAGTCAGAGCCAGAGTCAGAGTCAGAGCCAGAGTCAGAGTCAGAGTCAGAATTAGAATTAGAATCAGAATCAGAGCCAGAGCCAGAGCCAGAGCCAGAGCCAGAGCCAGAGTCGCTGTCAGAGTCGGAGCTAGAAGAATCTGAGTCACTATCCGCGTCCGAACTAGAAGAGGTCGCAGAATTGTCCGATGAAGAGTCCGACGAAGAGTCCGAAGAATCAGCACTCTCTGCCTGGAACTCCTTCATAGTACGGTTGTTTTTCCACAGCCAGAATATAGCTTCGAGAGGAAGCTGCGCCGGCCCGCCCAGTTCAATTTCCTTCGCTGCCAGCTCCTTCTGCAGCTCCTTGGCAGTTTTTTTCAGGCCAAGAGCCTGAAGGTACCCCAAAACATACGGTACAATCTCTTTGGGAGGCAAGCTCTTAAGCTCCTGGGCCATGGGTTCCACAAGGATTTCAATGTGTTTGAATTTTCCCCCGACGCCTGGTATGAAAAAAAAAACACGTGCGGCCAACAACCCTTGCCCGCAGTGCATGCGACTACCGCACCCAATTTTTTTTTTTTAACCATCACACAAATTGAAATTCATTATTCATGATATCTTAGCAGTTTGTAACTGCAGTCAAGACGATTCGCGAATCTCTTGAAGCTCCCTATCTTGTTCGAACTTGTACTCCGCCAGACTCTGCTGAACGTCCATCTTGAAGTTGACAAGAAACTCAAGCATTGCTCGAATTTCCCCATTAAGTTCGTGACGCATTTGCTCGTATGCATTCTTTTCCGCGTCCAATTCAGCTTTGAGATGTCGTAGCCGTTCCTCGGCGTCTTCGCGAGCTCGAGCACCTTCCATTTCCAGTTGTCGATTAAGGCGGCTAAGCTCTTCAATTTTGCTCTTGAGGACATTCTTTTGATCGTTGGCAGCATCATGTAGTTTGTCGTATTCATATTCTAGATCTCGAAGGCGTATGTTCAAGTTATCGTTGGCTTCATCTCTCTCATGTTTCAGGTCAATGATGCGATTCAGGTCGTCTTTAGCCCGCAACGCGTCTTGTTTTAGTTCGGCCGCACGCTCCAATGCTTCCGTCCGGCTGCGAGCCAGTAATGACTCGACCTCAACTAGAGACATATTGCCTTGCAGATATGCACTAGGATCCCCATGGCGGGCATGGTCTAGATGTGACACAAATTCTAACGGGTTCCGGATTAGTTCCAACGAAAGTCTTGACAGCAACGATTCGTCAATACCGAGGTCTCGAAGACTTTTGTTGTGTGCATTAACAGCACCCACTACGCGCTGCAGAGAGCCTTGAACATTCTCATGCCTTGAACGAAGCGTATTTCGTAACTCTTCCATCTCATTATCAAGGCGCTTGATTTCTTCGTTGCGAGTTGCGAAATCTCGGTGCATCCGCTCAACGTCATCAAGAGACAACCCCACAGCAGCCACCTGTGCCACTAACGCCGCCCTTTCATCCTCGGACTCCTTAAGCTTGCCCTCCACTTCCTCTATGAACCCATTCGTTACCTGGATTGCCTTTGAATACTTGTCTTTAGCTGCAGAGGTGTGAGCAAGATATTCCTCACATTTTTTGATGTCGCCTTCAAAAGCTTTTAGCTTGTCCTCCAACGTTGTCGCTTCCTGCCGCTCCGCCTCATATTTCGTTACTTCTTCGTCTAGTCGTTCTATCTCCGCCTTTGCTTTCTCCAATGTATCGTACATCTCTGGTGTTAGAATTTTTGCTCAGTGACTCAGAAGGCGCTGCAACCACTCACCAGAAGCATACGTGTCGTAGCCCTTAAATGCCTCCTTATCGAGGTCGCTGAAATCAGTCTCACCCATTGCATACGCTCTGTACGCCTTAGCAGCATATTCATCCTGAATTACGTCAATAGTCCCCTTGTCTTCGTTGAGCGCCTCCTGCATCAAGCGGTCGCATTCTTCCACAGTCTTGATCTGCTGCACGAGCCAATGAAGCATCCCCAAAATTGCTGGCCAGTTTTGTCCACCCACTGCTGCAAGCTGACTCTTGGTGATGTTATCCAAATAGGGATATTGAAGATTCCGGAGCAACGTATGCACTTCGATGTCAATAGATTTCGCAAATTGGTGCGATGGATCGAGCTGATGATAGATGAATTGAAACATCTGCACAAATTGCTTTTGCATTGGCTGTCTTAACATTTTCAAGTCCACCGGCTCTCGGGAAATGCGTTCAAATTGCTCACTTTTAAGATACTCCAAAACTTCTTCTGCCATGATCGTTTGAAAGCTGCGATCCCGCAGCGGACGGGGGTCACGGCTCGCACCAGGCGGCCCGGATGCCACTGTTGACCCATAAACCCCTAAAACCGGGGCGCCTCCAACTCCGCCAATCACCGGTGCTTGTGGTATTCTGGCGCTTGGTGGGGGCCCACCTCTTGCGACACTCGCTGGCGGTAATCTCATTGGAGCAGGTGTCGTCATGGGTGCAAGGCTCTTCCGCACACCACCACCGCTGCTTGAGTTCAAGCTAGTCGCAACTCTCGGGGTCGGAGCAACCTGAGGTTAGTTGCCAAACGCTTGCATTTTTCCAGAAACTACCAGCACGAGGGTGCTCCAAAAAGGAGATAGAAGAATATAGTGTATAGCTACTTACGCGTCGGCGGCCATTTTGGCCCAGATGCTGAGGTCCAGCTCCCATTCTTGCCTGTTGCGGGACCAGACTGAATCTTGGAGGCGTATGCATGCCACCACTTAACATATTCCCACGTGTTGTACGCCCAAAAACTGCACTGAGACCTCTTTGAGCTGGGGCAAGCGAGCTTCGCGGCAGCATCGACTTCCGACTTGAGTTCGGCCGGTCGCGATGATGCGCGGCCCTCGTACCAGATATTGGCACCACACTCTCGCGCATACCACTTGGAGGTTGAAATCCTAGGCCTCTGCGGCCGCCTTCACTACCAAATGGCGTCTGCGACATGGCGGATTCAGGACTCATGTTAGAATCTCAATATTGTTTACAGACGCGCCTAGCCTCGCGGCTGTAAGATAATGTGATATGCAACATAGCATTTCCGCTCGTACAATATCCACTGCACTACAATCATCATGTGAGCAATGCCAAACGGGGCACTGTTTTAAAAATTACCCGAATAACATTACTGTGAGTGTCCTAACTTTTTTTTTTCTTCTTTGGATATGAAGTAGAATCCCGAGATTGTGGGCCGCCCACAAATAACCATATTGGGACATGGCGCGGCACAAATCATCCTAACCACAAAAAGATTTAACGACGCGACGGGGCGGTTATTTCACTCGTGGCCATTGCTAACGACCAGAAAAATGTAAGGCACAAGTTGAGTTCGAGGAGGGAGTTTCTGGAAGAAGAATTGATTCATTAGGATGACGTTAATCAACCCAGGGCTTAGACTTTGTCATCTCAAATTCACTCTAGTAATGAAGGTCTTGGAGTTTTCTCGGTTTGAGTTCTATTCTCCAAATCCCATCACGCTGATTCGTCTGTCACGTAGTCTTGAATACTAAAGTGCGCCGAGTTAGACTCGATCTTGTGCGGTATGGTCATGTTAGCGCACAGTATTTGGAAAAACCACTACATCTACCATCTTGGTCACTCGCCTCAACTTTAAAGCCAAGAAAGCTAACGACAGGTTCGTGCTTCGAAAGTCATGTGTGATGCCCATCTTCCAGCAGAATACAGTGATGGCTCGAGCTGCAGTCTCTTTTAGAGCAAGAGCGCTGCGATCCGTCAGTTCAATTAAGATTGTGAGAACTGTTAAAGAGATGCGAGGTATCCACAGACAACTAGTGATTCAAAACAGGACGCTGGGGCTTGTGCCGACAATGGGCGCCCTGCACGATGGACATCTGGCTCTAGTTCGAAGATCTCTAGAAGAAAATGACTTAACTGTGGTATCCGTCTTTGTGAATCCATCTCAGTTTGCTCCTCATGAGGACCTGGATGCGTATCCCCGCAACCTTGACAGTGATCTGGAGAAGCTACACAAACAGTTGTCGAATGAACAGCAACAAATGATAGTTTTCAATCCCACTATCAAAGAAATGTACCCTTCTGGTATATCACTCGATATTGGCGAACAGGTTGGCGCGTTTGTTGAAGTGAAGGGGCTGTCGCATCAACTCGAAGGATCTGTACGGCCACACTTCTTTCGCGGCGTTGCAACCATTGTCACAAAGCTGTTAAATGCTGTCACTCCCGATGTTGCCTACTTTGGTCAAAAGGATATTCAGCAGACTGTCGTTGTTCGAAGGCTCACCCAGGATCTCCTGATTCCTACTCGAATCTGCGTCGGCCCTACTGTTCGCGAACCCAATGGACTTGCTATGTCTTCGCGTAACGAATACTTGTCGCCAGAGAGTCGTGATAAGGCTCAAATTCTCTACAAGGCTCTACGGGCGGGTGAAGCAGCCTACGGTGGCAAGGTCGCGTCTCGTGAGCTAATTTTGAATGCTGTACACGACACACTAAGGCAAGAAACTTCTATTCCCATTGAGATAGAGTATGTTGAGCTTTCGCATCCAGACACATTGTTAGACGTCGCAGAGGTTTCGCCAGGGTCTGGTGCTATTCTCTCGGCCGCCATCCGTGTTCCGAATAATTCTGGCGGTGTGACACGCATATTGGATAATGTCATTCTCACATAAAAAGTAGCATAGAAGCATTGCATTCATAATATATACAGACAGCTCAACTGTTTATCGGCAAACTGGCTTAGAACCCACGACGTGCTGCTCGATGTCTACCGATTTTGGATGATGGCATCACTACCCCCTTGCGGTTGCGACGACGTTCTTTATCCTCATTCTCTTGTAGCAAAGCCTCATATTTCTTGCGATCTTCCTCAATTTGCGCTTCCATTTGCATGCGTTTGGAATACTCCATCTCAGTTGCCCGCTTATCTCTTGTCGAATAGCCTCGCATTTTGATCGAGTAAAATACCCCGCCAAAGTCGGCGAGCCACGCAGGATCTACTGCTGTAACTGTCGCCATGTACTGCTTCGAAGTCAGAATTAGCTCATGGTAAATGACATAGTCTGGAAGATATCCCAGACCGTAGAGCGCTGAAGTTGGATGCAGTTGCATCGTGACGTTGCTCCGCAGGTTGATGTATTCTCCGAGCCCCTTGACTCGAGCAGCTTGTGGGAAGTAGGCACTGCAAATACACTTTCGAATTATATCCCAGTCGCCACCACTCGATCGAATGGGCAGTCGCTGTGTCGTGCTGATAATGTGTACCAGCTGTTCGCGGACATCTCTTGCACGGCGAAGGGCCTTTGCATGCAAGAAATGCCGAGCGCACCAGGCATCCGACGTTCCATTGTGGCGCCACTGATTGTAAACGTGGAGCAGTGTTAGGTGATCGGACTCTGGTACAAAGAATTTCTCACGCGCTGCATCTGACTCCTCTTGTCGTTCTTTAGGTCGATAGAATACCGTGGGTACCGATAGCATAGAGACAATAGTGAGCATTTCTTCCGAACACGCATGCTCGATTGATGTGATGAGAAGTTTTGATAATGAGGGCTCCATGGGTAACTGCGCCATTTTCCTGCCCACGGGCGTAAGATTTCCAAGGTTGTCTAAGGCACCAAGCGCCCACAGGTCATAGAGTGACGCAGTAATTGTCTCCGTTGGAGGAGGGTCCATGAAGTCAAACTCCAACATATTGTCGACACCAAGTGATTTGAGCAGCAAGAGGGTGTTTGCAAGGTTTGTGCGCTGAATCTCGGGAATAGATTGCGGGTATAGCTCATCGCGCTCGGCGCGCTCCGTATAAAGTCGATACGCCACACCTTTACCAGTGCGGCCGGCTCGACCGGCACGCTGGCCAGCATTTGCCTGCGAAATGGGGGTGAGTTGCAAGGCGTCCATGCCCATTTTTGGATTGTATACCTTGACTTTGGCGTACCCAGCATCCACCACGTATACAATGCCATCGACCGTAAGGGACGTCTCGGCAATGTTTGTGGCGACGATAACTTTGCGGGAGCCCTTCGGTGCGGGGTCAAAGATCTTAGCTTGCAAATCAGCAGGCATCTGAGAGTAGATTGGAAGTATAAGCAGAGGATCTGGATTGTCCAGTAGACCAAGCCGTTCTTCCAGAACTTCACAGGTCGTTTCAATATCCTCTTGACCAGTCATGAAAACCAGAATGTCTCCTGGGCCCGAGGTAAGGTGGATCGACAATACTTGCTTAGCAGCCGCGTCGACATAATCCTCTACAGGCGTTTGGTGATGAAGAATCTCTACTGGAAAAGTCCTTCCGGGAATAGTGAACTGAGGTGCTCCGCCGTAAAATTCAGCAAACCGTTCGGCATTTAGAGTTGCGGATGTGACAACAAGCTTGAGATCCAGACGCCTAGCCAGAATCCTTTTTAGGAGACCCATTAACACGTCCATGTTAAGCACTCGCTCGTGTGCCTCATCCAATATAATGCACGAGTACTTTTCTAGAGTCGGATCAACAAGGGACTCACGCAACAAAATACCATCTGTCATATATTTGATGATCGTTTTGTCCGAAGTACAGTCTTCAAAACGAATGGAATAACCGACTTCGCCACCAAGCCGTGTGCCCATTTCCTCGCTGACTCGCTTTGCAACACTCATTGCAGCAACTCTTCGCGGTTGAGTACAGGCAATCAAGCCCCTGGAAGTGTAGCCGTCCTCATGAAGAAATTGTGTCAGCTGCGTTGTCTTTCCAGAGCCAGTCTCTCCAATTACAACGACCACCTGGTTATCGCGGATAACGTTCAACAACTCACGACGTACTGCAAATGCTGGCAGAAACTGTCGTTGCTCTCTAAGACTCTTTTGACGCGCAAACTCCGATTGTGCAGTTTCGAAGGCTACATCATTTTTTTTGTTGGTCTTGTTCAAGTGGCTTGTAAACTTGTTCGAGGTCACAGAAGCATCCTGCTCGTCGAGTACCTCTTCAACCCCTAGAACATTCCCCAGAGCAGTGCCAGCAATGCTAGTTGCATCCCTGGCGTGCTTCTGCTGCTCCTTTCGCATTCGCCTTTCCTTGACCAAAGACGACCCCTTTCTGGCGAACACGGCCATATCCGACTGAGGATCCCGCACAGCTGA
>JAJLWU010000205.1:0-16998 GCA_030570855.1 Tardiomyces digboiensis | reverse complement strand
ATAGAGAGCTGCCAGCGCGAACACCACTCGCGAGTACCCGATCAAGTTGGGTATATATAAGAAAATGGTAGCAGTTGTGATCGGTTGTGCTTTTTGCGGCATTGTAATTCCTCCTTTCCCGGTTGCAATTCGCGGGTTTCTGGCGTGGGTGTCAGCTGCGGTGTTGGTATTAGTAGTGATGGGATTTTTCCGTTCTCCCAAGTGGCCCCAAGTGCCCAACGGTAGAGCCACGCACTGGTGGGCCCGATCAACCCGACCCCCAGTTGGGTTTGACAGATGGATTTGGTTGATATTGAAATTGCCTTGTACTTTATATACGATGAAAATATTTGGAGGCAAATTGTCGTTAGTTGGGTAATTGCACAGCTATGTTAATGCTTGGAAGTGTGGGCTGTTAGGACGACCGAGGTAGACCATATTAATGAGACTCATGATAGTCAGAATAAACGATAGGATAACAAATACTATTAATTTTGCTAGTTAGCCGACGATGATTATGACGTTTGTGGACTGAAGGGGGTTATGATGCCCCCCCTGACAATCTTGTAATTACTCTACGCCACAGAGTGAGCCCATACTTCTTAAATCTACAAGGCTAGTAAATCTAATTCGACCAAAAGACTACAATATAACAAAATTTTAGGATTATATCGACCAAAGGCGATCAAGCAGAGACGATGGGCTGAAACCTCCGAGGGCCCGCATAACATGCATTGAATGTTGCACGATTGTACGGCTGGAATTTTTTGAAGAGGACGATTTCGCTTCTGTTTCTAAGAACCAGACGCAGCGGAAAGTTGGGTTCCAGAGATCTAGCAGTGTGCTGAAATATAATGCATCTGAAGACGGTGCTGTTACTACTGCGGGACGAGAGTGCTATTGCGGAAAATGCCAACCAAGTCTTGAGGATCATTGTGTCTGACGACAAGATATTCGAAGACGACGATCAAACCGTCCACAAATTTAAAGTAAGAGTTTCGGCACTCTTGAAATCGAAAAATCCTGTTTGTCGGTGGTTTGGCACGTATTTGGCTCGGGCAGCAATTGAGCAGAGCTGGGCTATTCTTGAGAGCCATGGTGCTACTTGGGTCGGAATTATTTTGCACATGCTCGAGATTTCCGAGCCCCACGTAACGATTCAGTCCGCTGTTGCCACATTGGGGTCAATTTTCTCTCGCACATTTGGGAAACCGGAGCTGACGAGAAAGATCACCACTCCCAGACTGCCAGAATACATAAAGGTGGTGACCAAGACGGCGAGGAATCCCCGACACACGCTTGTCTGTCTCAAGGCATTAACTCAAGTACTCCGACAGCAGAGCACGACTTTTCGGCCCCATTCAAGGGCATTTAATGGTTTGATTATGGAAATTATTAACAAGCACTCAGCAGATGTGACCTGTAGCGGTGACCAAAGGGTTTTTGTGGCTGCTGCAGATGCATTTGTATGTTTGCACATGGCTGAACCCAAAGACAAGGAGACTGACCTGTGGAGGACGTCCCTGATGCAAGCAATTAACGAGACGCATATTGCAGTGTCTGACCTAGTTCGCGGTGGCGTTGATGAAGACCCGGGACTCAACGAAACTCGCAATGGAACCTCGGTTGTGCTCACGGCTACGCCCAAGAATGCTCTGCAAAGAATTTCCCTGGGCCTAGTTCTTATTTCAAGATTCTTTTCTTTACCCACAAAGGTACCAGTCAAGATTCCATTAGGATCAGTTATATCTCTGGTGGACCGCATTTATTCGCTCAACCGTTATTCTACCTTTGTAGTGGGCTCGGACAAGGACAGTTTGCTAGCAGCATTCGATCAGTTACACGTCGATGTAACGAAGCTGCTCATTGTTGTCCAACGGGCTTGCGGCAAGAAAATGCTTGCGCATTTCACAACCCTATGGCACCATTTCACCACTTTGATAAATGCCGGAAATCGGTTAAAGGCAACTTTGATTTTGATATCCTGCAGTGAGCTTCTCAACCAGGCATCGTCGACTAATAGAGACTCTGTACAAGGGCTCGACTCGCTAATTAATGCCGCTCTTGGGCTGGTTGAATCAGGTGCACTGGCGAGTCGGTTGCCTGACTATGTCTCGAATCCCGCTGCCTTTACAAAGACTATTAATCCAGAGGAAAATAAAGCTACTGACAACTTTCTTATTACAGTCGTCAACACAGTCCCGTTTCTGTCAGTGCCCCTGCGGTCGCGTATTGACAGATACTTTATTTTATCGCGCAATGCTCGTGGCCTTGTCGCTAGCACTCTCTATCCTGGTGAAATGTCTAAATATAGTATTGGCCCCATATCTGTCAGGCAGCCAGACGTTGCGATCTCGTCCGCTATTGGCGTCCTCATGCATCCGCGATTTCCACCGTTGCCTCGGGAGACGCACAACTTGTTTTACTCGGCGGTAATGATGACTAACGAGGAAGCCCGTGTCGACGCCGCCCATCTCATCGACAAAAGTACGATAATGGAGGTCCCGGGGGATGAAACTGGCTCTGTGCCCGCACACGGCCTGCAATTCAACGCCAGCACGAAGCCGTTGGTTGCCGAGAAGGTCCCCGTGGAGGATTTGACTGATAAGTCATTGCCAGAGCGGCAGCCTGTGACTACCGTTGCCGATGTAGCTATGCCGGACGCGCTGCCAGGTTTCACCCGACCTCAGTTATCTAGCGCTACGAAATCACCATCTACGGCAGAAGACAAAGTCATCAGTCCAAACCAAGATATCAGCACCTCAGCCCCAACGGCTGGCATTGAATCTGACGACGAGTCTGATATCGAGATTCCGATTATTGATGTCAATGACTCGGACGAGGGCGACGACGAGTAGTACAGTAGTACTTATTAATACAAAGCATTGAATTTTCAAAACAATTATTTTCGTCAAAATCATGAGCACATTCACATCGAGGATCATTACCAGTCTTCATCGTCATCATCAATGTCTTCAATAACAACGCTTCTCGGTTTAATATCGGAAGGGGCGTTATAAGGTTCTTCTTTATCTGGGGCGATATCTGGAGTTGGGTCAATTTTGCGTTTCTTTCGTAGCAGGGCCGCCGGAACGAATGAGGAACTCTCCTTTGTAAGATTCCGCAATTCTGGAGCAGCCTCATAGGTGGTGCGAGCAGAGACTTTAGGCTTTGGATACTTGATGTCAATTTCTGCTTCCTGCCTGGGAGCAAACCGAGGCATAGGGATCGCTGACACAGACTCAGATGTTTCATAACCAGAGTCGTCTTCGTCTCCATCGTCGTCAAACTTGCGCTCAGCGAATGGATATGCAGGTGGGGGATCTCCTCGTGGATTAAGCAACGGATCATAGTATATGCTCTTTTTACCAAAGTAAGGATTGTAGCGTCTTTCGTGAACCCTCTCATAGTCCAATGTATTCTCGTCCTCACCTCCCGTCTTAGTCTTAGCACGTCTAATTTCTTCCAACTCGCTGCGCAGCTTTTGCAACTGCCGTGCCTGATGAGGAGTTAATTCTTCATCTTGTTGCTCGCGTTCCAACCGCTGAATTTTGCGTTCAATATGTCCTGTGTCGACCTTACTAAGTCGATCTAATTTTTGCGCTCGGGCTTTTTTAAGTTGCCTTTCCTTTTCTCGCTTGCGCTCAAGCTGCACCGGATTGATACCTCTGTCCCTCATTGTTAACGAAGACAATGGCAGAAAGGGCTATTGGCATGATGAAAGGTTAAATGTTTTGGCTCTATTTTGGGCGCATATATGTTTAGTATACCACTTTCGCCAAAGACGAGAAACGAGAATGGTCATCTTTCATATTTCTTAATGAGTGATCAAGCTGCAATTGATCGCCCAGACTACAGTGGTGTTCCAGTAACGGCCCTGGAGTCACTGAGGCTACGGCTGCAGCAGTTAACTCACTCGCTTAATGGACTCTATGCCCAACTTCAGCATTCATCCCTACCAGCATGGCCCGCGCTACAGGGTCAATTCAACATTATATTAACACAGCTGACCTCGCTTTCTGCTTCGCTAGCATCGTTTGCGGAACAGCTCCAACGGACGGTTGCGTATCCGCTGCCTTCTTTTCCGATAACACAACAAAGTCTACTGACAACACTTTTGCGAAAGAAGAACCTGCCAGAGGTTCAGGAATGGATTCAGTCTGGCAAGGATACCGCGACCAACGTGAAAATGAAAACAGAGGACGAGTTTTGCGCATGGGCTGTCGACATTATACAACGCGAGCACGATAACCACGAGTGGAACGGATTTATCACCCGAGAGGAGCGAGACAACGGTATAGCTGACCACGGACTGCAACGGCGTGTTGAAGATACTGACGGGCTTTCGCTTGATCAGATTATTGGATTCATCTCACGGGGTGATACAGCAAAATAATAAAATGAGTTTATGCATCTAGCATATTTTGGCAGAAAATTAAAATGGCAAGAGTTGTTCTTGTCGAAATACTTGGAGTTATTCCCCGAGGTACGTAAACCAGAAGTCCAACAGTGCTGGCTCTAGCTAAACGCGAACCGCGGACAACGTGCCTTTTACATTTCAAAGTATACATTGATGCAATTTATATATATATATATATGGGGTTTCCCATGGTAGATACCTTTGTCGTGAATAATCGTTACATTTTCTTGCGCATTTGTTTGACCTTCTTATAGTAGGCGCGCCGGCCAGAGGTCGACTGCATTTGAACGTCATGGTACTTACGCTTGAAGTACTTCTTAGCGTCCGAATCCGCCAAGACCTCGTCGGCAATGGTCTTCTTGCGCTCCTTCTTAGACAGCCGAGCAGAGAAATACTCTGTGTTTCCCTCTATTATAGTTCCTGACTGGAAATAAGTAGGAAGGGGACTCTTATCTTTCCTGTAGTGGCGTTTCGGGTCCAGAACGTGTCGCATCTTCAATAGCTGCAGGTCTCGTTTGACCTCGGGAGTCATTTCTCCCTTGGGCATTTCAAACCACTTGGACCCTGCTGTTGCATCCTTTTTGGCTTTTTCTTCCCGTCTGACACTTACAGGATCCTCGATTTTCCGGAAACTCAAGTTGTCTTTAGAGGCGTTTGCGTTGTCGCTAAGATGGATGGGCCCTGCCGACTTAGCAGATATCCCCTTTGGAAGATCTAAAAAAGGGTCAATCTTTGGTAATTTCTCCCATGAGTCTCGTATTTGTCTGACCGAGCTCTCCTCTTTTGCCGCCTGGTTTTGTGCCAGATTGCTCCTTGCTTGGGCAAGCAGCTTCTCGATAGTGGCATCATCCATGTCATTCAGCTCATCAAGAGTTGTTTCTGCCACATGAGTACCGTCGTCATCAGACTCACCGTAAGACTTGGATCGGAGTCGCATAATGAATTGAGCCATGGACGAGCTCAAACACGAGCACTATATTGTAATTTGCAGTGCGGCTGAAAAAAATCCTTGATGCAATAATATTGCCTTCATGCAGTGTATTCGCATGCTTTTAGCCTCTCTCGTCCAAATGTTTCTTGAGAAAAACAAACCGACGCAGATTACGACAGGTGCATGCAAAGTTATAGCATACGGAGTAAATAACAACACTATAACCCAGGTAAAAGAATTGATATCTATACAAAGCGGAACATAACGTTCCCTACATCATAACGTCATGAGCTGGCATATCGGTGGTCAGATACATTACTATTTCTTAGATCCGTACTGCTTCTTGTACTCAATAATTGAATCAAGCTGCTCCTGAGTCAAGCGGTCGCCGAGATGTGTAACGATATCGTCTAGCCCAACAATCGATAAAACAGGCACCCCATATTGCTCAGCCACCGTATCAACGGCAGATTTGGTGGAGTTCACTGTAGTTTCCTGGCGGTCAAGGGCAATAATAATGGCATTCACGACACCCTCGGCCGTCTTAATAAGGTCAACGGCCTCGTTGATGGCAGTTCCAGCGGTAATTACATCATCGATAATTAGTACCTTTTTGCCTTTGAGGGGTGCACCAACAATATTACCACCTTCACCGTGATCCTTTTTCTCCTGATGTTAGTTATCTCGCACTGCTATGAGACTATTCCATTCTCTCGTACCTTGCGGTTGTAAGCGTATTCCACAACCTTGCCGGAGATTTCATAGATTTTAGCGCATGTAAGAGCTGCAATTGCAATTCCCTTGTATGCGGGCCCAAACAGTACATCAAACTCGATCCCTGACCGGACAATGAGCTCGGCGTAGCCAGTGGCTAGTTGAGACAGAACATCGCCACGATTGTAGAGCCCAAGGTTAAAAAAGTACGGCGACTGGCGACCAGACTTGAGAGTAAATGTCCCGAATCGGAGAGCGTCGCAGGCTACAGCACTGTCAATAAACTTGGCTCGGTAGTCGGTCATCGCGTCCTCCTACAAATTAGAAAATCTTTTTTGGTGCAGCGCTAACATTTCAGCAAAACCTGGGCAGGGAAACAAAAGATTAACCCGTCAAAGGCGAGCATACTGGCATAGATGTATGCTTTACTGGTGCAAATATTCTGTTTATGTGCATTCGTTCAAATCGTCGACCCTAGCGATAGACAGTGACCACCAAGATAGTTCACGCAAATGATCTCATGACCGGTGATTTCACCTACGCGTTATATGAGGATTGCTCTCGTTATTGTTCGTCCATTCCTCGCACGGCGAATCTTGACGGGGCACGGGAGCACGTGCCGTGAATCACCAGACCTCTATGTAAACAAAGCAGAGCTCGAAGGCGAATTACTGCGGATACAGTAACGTGTCTTGGTTTCTATAAGGGAAATAATTACTGGCCGGAGGCTGCCAATCGCTGTCGCTTTTGCGTACGTGCCCGACTGAAACATGCACTGACGCAAACTTACTATGCATGCATATGATCGCATCGAGGTTAGGTCCACGCCACGAGCATTGACCCGCCTCGGATTTAAACCTCAACGTCCAGTCACCGCATCGGACCTTTAACTCACAGAGCGTCTTTCCGTTCGACGAAATCGAAATCTCGACTTCGTCGCAAACGAGCACTATCTCCAGTCAATCTTTAGTTCATGGCAAGGTCTCGCAGCCGCAGAAAGTCTGATCAAGAGTACAAACTTCTTGTATGTCCTTTATTATATTGTTTGGTGACGCGTCATCAGATTATAGGTGTTTGTTTGGGGACCGGTTCCTGTTCGAAGGACTCGAGGAGCTGCTAACAGGGCCTAATCAGATCAAGCGATTTCCATGTGCTAACAGCAGCTAGGTAGAAGCCAGAGAACCGACGCAAAGACTGTGCGCGAGGCCGAAGAGACCGTGAAACCTCTTCGAGAATGGAGGTACATTGTTTCAACTGAATTTTCGAGCGACCTGCCGGCAGCGCCGGCGGTGTTTGACTCTCCACAGCCTCGATGGGACGCGGTCGTGGCAGTGGTTGCTGCTCCGGACTTGTCGGAGACTGATAGATGCCCAATCTGCCTCGAGTCACCTCCTATTGCTCCTCGACTGACGCGGTGTAACCATGTTTTTTGTTATTCATGTGTGCTGCGGTATTCGACTAAGGTTGGCGACAAGTGTCCGTTGTGCTTTGATGTCCTTAGTGTGTCCAAGCCAGTGGTTTACTTGCCGAGTCCTCCTGCTCTGTTGCCAGGGAATTTGGTGGAACTGGAGCTTATGGAACGTAATGAAGGGGCGTGTTGGACTAGTGCTGCCGGTGGTGCGTTGTCGTTCATTGGTACAGGCAGCTTACCCTCGAGCAATGACATGGCTCGTGCAGCGTCTCTGCTCTACAAGTACGACTATAACCACGTGCGGAGTCTGCTTGAGGCAGATATTAGAGCTGTTACGGAGAATGCTTTTGATGAACATTGCCAACAGGCGGTAGAATGTGTCAAGGCGGAAATCCGCCGGCTAGCACCAGACTGTGATGACAAGCACCACCACATTGATGATAATGGAATGGATGAGCGAGCCTCACCAACATTTTGGTTTTACCAACCTGTGGGGCATGGCTATTCATACCTTTCATCGCTGGATATTCGCATGCTCGTGCATGAATACGGGCATTATAGCCGCTTCCCGCATTTAGTCTGCCCGTCGGTTGAGCGCGAGACCCACGTGGTTCTTGATAAACAACTACGGACTAAATATCGGTACCTTTCGCACCTTCCACTGGGGGCTCATCTTCGATTTCTAGACTGCGACTGGTCTGGAATACTATCTTCAGATACCCTGGCACTATTTGCCGACGAAGTGGATGCACGTCGCAACCCGCTTCAGTCCATACCTGATGATGCTGCCGACACAAGTGCCGATACATCAGGATTTACGACAAGTTCTATATCTACCCCGGTGTCGCCATTCCTTGAACAACCATGCGATGTCTTTATCGATGACTACGATTGCGTGGATGATGATACGGACTGGGACTATGTGTACAACGGAGCTCGCACTAACTGGGAGGACGAGATTCAGATTGTTGTGAAGCAGACAGGCAAACGGCGGCGTAATGGTCGTACGATAATTATTTAACTGAGTAACTTTATAGTTCCCTTTTTCTTTTGTTGCCTTTCCATCAACGTAGTATTTTGTAATTTCTTAGGTCGTCTTGCCAAGATGAAGTTAATCTGTATGATTTTGATTTTGCCTTGGGACTGAAGTGCCAGCCGCACCTGCTTCGATGACGACAACGCCGGCATCGAGCAAAAGTCGCCGACGCAACAATCAAGCCGGGAGGACTGACTCCACGGCAATTCTCTGGAGGGGATTTACAAAGACGATGGACGGCGAGGAGTACGAAAGCGACCAGTTGGATGAGCGTATGGGGTCGTATGAAAGCGGCGAAGAAGGAGACATGGAAAGAAATGAGGAGCACGACCCAACTCACGGGGTTAGTGCCCAGGTAGCCGAGGGGCCTGAGGAGGACGGCGAAGACGAGGATGATATGTACGATGGCAATGATGGCGTTCCAATAGGTGATACAGACGCGTTTGCAAACGTAGCACAGGGACTAAGTGGGCCCCATCGAGACCAAATGCTTCAGTACTGGCAAGACGTGATTAATGGCATCGAGCAAGAAGAACATTCTTTCAAGGTGCATCAGTTGCCACTTGCGCGAATAAAGAAGGTCATGAAGGCAGATGAAGACGTCAAGATGATATCGGCAGAAGCACCTATTTTGTTTGCTAAGGGGTGTGATATATTCATAACGGAATTAACCATGAGGGCTTGGATTCATGCTGAGGAAAATAAACGACGGACGCTACAGAGATCTGACATTGCTGCCGCTCTGCAGCGCTCGGATATGTTTGATTTCCTGATTGACATAGTTCCACGTGAAGAAGCCCACGGCCGTCGGGCGCCGCCGCCGCCTTCTGCCCAGTCGACACACGCTGGTGGTCAGTACGAGCAACATAGTGGCGGCTCTGACGGCTATTCATACACTCATGACGGCCAAGATGTGGGTGCTTCGGTGGACCAGTCACACTACGGTGGAGGCGGGAGCGCGGGAGCAGTCGACTTTAATGGCTACCGCCAGTTTTAGCTGCCGAGAATTTTGTATAACAGACACAGGACCGAGCTAGTGTTCTGTATCTCTGCCTTGTTCGGTCAGGTGGGGATCCCTGACTTTGTAGACGGCTGAGGTTATTGATGACGAACTATCGTTGTGGACAGTCGTGGCCCAGGTTGTTAGCCCGGCCTCGTTGTAATTTTATGATTAAGTTTTTTAGGCCCACTGCCACGTATATCCGTATGTGCCGAGTGTAGAATTCGTAGGTGTGGTCTGCCGTTTCCCAGTCGCTTCGCGCAAGTGTCTTGACCCTAGATGAAGCGTACGACAGATTCATAGTTAGAATACTGATGATACCCTTTGCGGACACCTATCTAGTTATTCACATGCATCTGTTAGTGAGTTACAGTTACTCAATCACTGCCGCCGAGCTGATGGTCCAACCCCACGCAATTGGTCCGCGTCGCATGAACATTAACGAGATCATGAAACACTCTCGGAGTGCTGTGAATAATTTAGCAAGCACCGGTGGTACCGCTGCAGATACAGGAGGGTCTATGAACAGGCACTTGCTCCCCGAATTCTCCGATATAGGTGTATATACCGGGCAAAACAACAGCCGAGACTCAACGCGGGAACCTAATCTCCATGACGTGGGGTACGTGTATCGTGGCATTTCGGAATCCGATTGCTCGTTTTGCGAAACGTCTTGTTGGACCATCTAGGCATTGCGGTGTGAGAAGACAAAAACTAAACGTGCGCCTAGCTTAGATGCCAAAATTTTCTAACCAGTAGGAGCGTGTAATGCTGTAATAGAGCAAGCAAAAGCACTAACGGTAACTAAACCGTTGCACAACAACTCCAGCTATCAGCATTAAAATCGATCTGACCCACGTGGGTCATACGGGGAATCTGATCAATTCTTTGAGGCAGCAGTATTGACAAGTTGTGTTGCGGCGGGGCGTGGCTTTAGCGCGAAAGTCGGCCAAATGCTCAGCCGTGTGTGACCAAAATCCTCAGGCATTCGTGCGGCTGCGAAATTTGTAAGTGAGCACCGTTTGTGCTGGAACAGGTTCGATTTGTTATTCAAAGGATCTAGCATCTGGAGGTGGGCTGTCTTTAATGATCTGCAATCGTAGCATATAAATACCAACGATATGAGCTCGAAACCGAAGAAGCCGGCCATTCAATACCCGTAAGTTGGTTAACCGGTTATCGGCGAACAGAGATCCTGTTTGATTCCTCAGACCAAAGGTTGACAAGAATTATTTCCATGACAATTAACGTCTGTATTTGTGACCTGGAATGTCGAATTTTGTCCAAGGAGCTTTTTTAGCTTACTGGCTGGAGAGCTAACAACAGATTTTGGTATGGCGGGTTGGCAAGCATGGTCGCGGCTGTGTGTACACACCCACTAGACCTAGCAAAAGTACGTCTACAGACGGCTCCAACACGAGGTGCAACAACCGTTGGAACTATGGTTAGCATTTTCAAGGAACACGGACTTTTTGCCTTGTACTCAGGCTTGTCGGCTTCACTACTCCGTCAGGCAACGTACTCGACTACGAGATTCGGCGTGTACGAGTGGGCAAAAGCTCGAGTCCAGGGCGATTCTCCCAAGACTCCATCAACAGCAGTATTGCTGCCTCTTTCTATGATCTCTGGAGCCATCGGCGGTGTTGTGGGAAACCCCGCCGATGTAACAAACGTTCGAATGCAGAATGATCGTGCACTACCAGTCGAAAAGCAGCGCAACTACCGCAACGCTTTTGATGGCATCATCCGCATTACTCGAGATGAGGGTGTTAGAGCCCTGTTCCGTGGACTTGGCCCGAATATGCTGCGGGGAGTTCTGATGACTGCCTCGCAGGTAGTCTCTTATGACCGCATCAAGGTGATCCTGGTAGGTGGATTGGGTATGGATGGTAAGAAACGTTCGACTCACTTTACGGCGTCGCTACTTGCGGGGCTCGTTGCCACGACCACTTGCTCTCCGGTAGACGTGATCAAAACCCGCATCATGAATTCTACTAAAAACCGTGGTAGCTCATTCAAGACTCTTGTCGATTGCGTAAAGAACGAGGGCATCTTGTTTGCATTTCGAGGTTGGGTTCCGGCATTTGTGCGACTCGGGCCCCAAACGATTGTTACCTTTTTGGTTTTAGAGCAGCTGAAAGCGTCCGGGTTGGGTCAGAAGAAAGCCCAGCAAGCTTCTTCTATCAGGGCCGCCATCTAACTGTTGAATCACATCACACTGTTGTGTACTTCTTGTACTCCTGTGTACAGCATTGGGACTGACTAGCCTACGAATGTCCCAGAGGGTAGACGAACATTATAACGCCAAAACGATAGATAGATAGATTCAACAATGATTTGAAATGCGTGATTTTGGGGTCTTTGTTGGGCTTTGAGTAATAGACGAGTAGTTTGTAGGCATGCTTACGACTATACGATTCTTGAATATCATTCACAATTGCGTTCAAATTTGCTACAGAAGGAATTCAGACACAGTTTCAGCTGCCGTTGAGAATCGCTCTAATGGTTGCCTTGGTCGGGGTTCTGCGCGTAAAAGAAGTTGATAGCAACAGGCGACAAAGCTTGTTTGCGGGCCCAGTCGCGAGCGCCAGACCCAGGGATCCCGGTACCCCAATTAGCACGGTTCTCAGAGGGGAGTCCCTTTGGAGCTTGGCCACCCTCTTTGTAGAGTATAAACACATAACGGTGCTTGCCAGTCTTTGGAGGAGGGGCTGGGCCCATATATGGCAGCAGGGTGGTGGCTGCATTGTAGTCTACATGAGTCACCTCGCCCTCGGATGGCTTGGGCTTGATACCACTAAGGATAAAGTGCGCATATTCAGACCATTTCTTATCACCTTTTGTGGGGGCGTCCGGATCCGTGACGACAAGCGTGTACGAAGCCTCGGGCTCGGATTCGCTGAACGCAAGGTTAATTTGCGGCGCCTCTTGTGTTTCTGAAGGCTTTAACGTGTTACCAAGAGCAACTTCCTTGTCCTTCCCGTAAGAAACTGTAATCAGACCTTTAGGTTCAAATTGGTCCACCACTGTAGTTAGTTTCAGCAGCTGCTGTGTTCCGCCGGGCAGATAACTGGACATTGGCGTCAGCGTGCAACCAGCTCTTTTAAGTTTGTTTCTCATAGACAAGCATTCCTGTGACACATATTACATTACTTGTTCAATGGTGCCATCTCGCCACTCACAATTCGAGGGCGGCGGAGATATGCGCCGTCTCTACAACGGCGAGACCTCAATCTATCAGATATTTCCAACCCACAATATCCTCTCATGCAATACAAAACTCACCATCTGAAACAACTCCATGCTTCTTAAGAGCGTCCTTGATATTGGCGGTGATAGTGACCTGATATTAGCATTCGAGCCGAAACCGGACAGCCGGGACCAATGATGGCAATTGAGTCTTACCAGAGGCATTCTTGGCTGGACTGTGCGAAAAAAAGTTCTGATAGGAGGTGATCTCAGTGAAGTTCTCCACAAAGGGCGAGCAAGCATCCTCTTATTTAAGACAACCCTCACCTGCTCGGCTAGCAACTACGATTTGAATTGCTTGAATGATCTGCAGATGGGGCGGTACTTGCCGCACCATATGCAATATGCATGTACATGGTTCTGATCAGGTCGCTTGGCTGGTAAAACGGTTAAAAACGCCCTATGTAAATAACTTTGTGCTTCTCAGAAATATCAATTGAGTTCAATTGAGAGCTACTTTTGCTGATTTGTATGTAAAATTGACAGTACTTGTCATCAAAATTCTTGGAAAAGGGTGAGAACCCTGATGGAGTGGCGCTTGAGTAAGTTTCCACACCGCCCATGCGACACGGCCCGCGTCTGGCAATTATGCTACTGAGTGCGAAATTTTGCCACGGAATCAAAGTGTCGAATCCTAGACCTCCTGCCGTTGACAACTGGTAAAAGAAAGCGGGGTGGCATATGCTGGCATACGTGCCAAAAATTATGACTCCATAAATCTGTATCCGCGGAACTTACAATAGTCAAATGTTAGGTCAGTCGACCCCAGTGGCACAGTTTGTTCTTAGGGGCCATGCATATCCTGTAACTAGCGTGGAATTCAACCGAGCCCGCTTGCCAACGACTCTCGCATCTGGAGACGAGGATGGATGGGTAATCTGGTGGGATATTACGAGCCGGCGCCCTATAGCAATTTGGAAGGCACATTCTGATGTAATTGTCGCGGTGAGATGGGTCAATAACATGCAACTGCTGACTCACGCAAGAGATAATAAAGTGAGAATATGGAAACTTGATCGCGAAGATGTGTTTGATGTCATGCTGCCTAAACAAGGTGATCCGGCCGGCAAATGGAAAAAACCGTGGATGCAGTATTCCCAGGATGTAAACTCGCTCAATTTTTGTGGTGCAGCCATATGTGACGGATTGATGGCGGTCCCAAGCACTATGGACTCTGACAGGATTGATGTCTACAAAATATTGGGCGAACAACCCGAGAGGCTGTTCAAAGCAGTTGGACCTGTGTCTGAGTCCAAAAAAACAGGCGCTGTCATGGCCCTTGTTTTAACAGAATCCAAATTGGTTGCTGGATACGAGTCGGGGACTGTCATTACTTATGATCTGAGGCCGAAACAGGGTCATTCGGAAAACGCTCCAACGCTAGATATAGGCGAGCCAAGCTGCAATAGTCCATCGAAGTTGGCCACCGCTCTCAAAAAAACAGCAAGTGCCACCCAGTCAGCTTTAGGGCCGTCTTCCTCTGTACCGTCGCAAGACCCTCTCGTACTATACGTTGATGAGGCCCATACACAACCAGTTCTGTCGCTCGCGTTGGATGGGTCTCGAGAGGTTGCCATGTCTACATCTGCGGGTTCTCATATCGTTGCAATTGATCTGAACAGAGGCACACAACAACGTGCCTTCAACTCAAAACACGCCGGAATTGGCTGCATTGCAGTGCGTTCTGACAACAAGATCTTTGCCACTTCTGGCTGGGATGGAAACGTTCGAGTGTATAGTTATAAATCCTTCAGACCCCTGGCGGTTTTCCGAGGAGGCCGCCAGAATGGCATCACATGCATCGCATTTTCGACTCCATTTGATTCGACATCAGAATCCGAGCCAATATCGCAAATCAATCCTCCAACAATTGCAGATCACTTTGTCTTGCGCAATAGCGCCTCCAATTGGCTTGCAGTTGCGGGTAAAGATGGACGCATTGCTGTCTACTCTATTTATTAATTCTGTAAATAAAGCTAGTGTATATAGTGCTAAGGCACTTTCTCTGACATGGCACAAACTATTCGGAGTGCCGCGAAGATTTGTTTTCTCATTTGGTTTATACTGCACAAAAGCAACGAATCTTTGGACATAGTATCTGTTGCCTAGTCACCCATTGGGTCTCCTGTTTTATCTGCACGCGTGTATCTTGAGATTCATATCCTAATGTTATCAGTCGGCTGCCAGTTCGAGGCAACTTTCTGACAGCTCCGTTCTCTGAAAGGACTTAATGACTGCTTCAATTTCATCAACTTTGGCTTCGACTTGGGCATCAGACTCTCGAATATAGAGCTTCATAGTTTCTATGGCACTCTCAATTCTGTTCATATGGCAAATTTGGAGCTTATTTGTCTCTTGTTGTAATCGAATAAGTTCCTGCTTAGTGTACTGTTGTACTAGAAGGCGCTGTTCAATTTCTTTAATCTCTAAACCTCCATCGACCAATGATTTCGCATCTCGAAGCTGCTTGATTTTATCCCGGATTGCCAGCAGTTCTTCTCGACAGCTGTTTTGATACTGCTTGGTGCTATCAACGACAACCTTGTAGCTTGCATTTAGGCGTTCAATCTCGCCTTGAAGTCGCAGTATTTCGTCATTGAGCACGTTGCGTTCATGATCACCTTCGTGTATTCGCTGCTGAAG
Organism: Tardiomyces digboiensis; assembly: GCA_030570855.1. Lineage (NCBI taxonomy): Eukaryota > Fungi > Ascomycota > Dipodascomycetes > Dipodascales > Trichomonascaceae > Tardiomyces > Tardiomyces digboiensis. The sequence continues at coordinate 1,615 of JAJLWU010000205.1, read as the reverse complement.
GTTGTGTGCTGCCAAGCGTGATTTTCGTATTTCTTCACGAAGTTGGTTAATGGAATGGTCTCTATCGGTCACGTCGTTTTTCAACTGAGTGTTCCGCTGTTCTAGGCTCTCTATTGCCGAAACCAACAGCTTGCACCTTTTCTGAAGAGCTTGGTATCCTTTCTGTTCTCGTTGAAGTTTTGTTTGAAGCTCAAGAATTTCTCTGCGAGATGGCTCATTGCCTGACGATCTTGATTGTGCCAGAGAGCCGGCAAGTGGAGTTCCGTAATACGTGCCTGTCGAACCTGTTAGTGTCACGAGGGATGGAGTATTTGAAGACGATATATCATGTAAAGTGCATTCAGATGAAATTGTGTCATCGTAGCCACCTCGACGCTGGTAGTTTAACGCACGAATCCTATCCTTGAGCTGGCAGAGCATTGCAGTCTTTGATGTCACACTCGACTGTAACTCAGATACTTCTTTTGAAACCGTTTGCTTCAACTCCAAAAGTCCTTCTCGATGCATCTCGTTATCGTGATACCCACTTGACTTTAATTTCATTTCGCCAGGCTCAGGGATTTTATCCAAGCTTGCAATATTCTTGCATGGGGCACACTTGGTATCGCATCCCCCTAGTGCCAAGGCTGACCGTTTTGGTACAAAAGTACTATCCATACCAACCACGGCTGGAATCGATTGCGATGAACGTTTCTTTATGTCTAGGAGCCTAGAAGGTTCACCCAATATCTGCCATACTACATTATCGTCACAATTCACGCGAGACTTGTCGAATTTCGAGTCCCCGAAAGGCCGTGGCTTGTCACAAGGGATGTCCATATTGTTGACAAGTGCGCTTGCCCTTGTCCAAATTAGAGTTTGAAGTCCTCTGAGCTTTAAACCCAGATGGCTTTGAACAGCACCGGTAGACAAGACAACTTCGAGAACTCTAGTCGGCGCCCCTGCGAGACTTCAATCTTGAGCGAATTGATGTGGACTCACTACAGGGCTTTTTGGCAGCGACTGTAATTCATCTCCTGCACACAATAGCGGTAGAACTAGTGGAAGCTGCTAGGCCGCCTCGCCGTTACGTATCAGACTGGTCGAGTAAGCCGGCCAACCTGCAATAGGAAACTGCAGCAGATGCCAAGACTATAGTATCCACATTCTCCGATTCGTTCAGTATCTATGGAAATAAACCCAAAGTATTTCAAAAGTAGTCGGTTGTAGTCGACTTTAGTCTCTACGACCCCAAGAAAGTCGCACCAGCACTTAGAAATTAGACATGTAATCGTTACATACAATCGTTGAGGAGTATAAAATGGTACAGAGGACTTCATTGTGAGAGACCAAATTGATTCATGAGGTTTTTCATCATGCCTGGGTTCTGAGACATCTTCTTCATCATTTCACCCATGTCGGGCATTCCACCTCCAGCCCCTCCGCCAAACATGTTTGCTAATTGACTCATATCTGGCATACCGCCAGCCCCGAGCCCAGCCCCAGCCCCTCCAGGACCTCCTCCCATCATCTGAGCCATACGACGAGCAAGTTGTGGGTTCTGCTTGGCAGCGCCTTGCATCTGCTGCATTCTGTCCATCATACCGCCCTTGCCGCCCATTTTCTTGGCCATTGA
>JAJLWU010000204.1:0-17036 GCA_030570855.1 Tardiomyces digboiensis | reverse complement strand
TCCTTTTCAGAGTTTTCATGGAAGGTCCAGTCCTCTCTGTTCAACAGGTCTCGGAAGCCTCGTAAGATTGGGAGTTTTCTTTCCTTGGGAATAGTCGTGTCGTCTTCAATAGTATCGAGTGCGCGTAAAACCACGTAGAAGATCATTACCTGGTATTAGTCGGCATGCTTTAGGTTCCTTTGTCTGCAGTCTGTTTGTCAAGAGGCGTACTTACAGCGTCTCGAAGCTCTGGATGCAGTTCCTGTATAACGGTTGCAAACGAGCGAGATGTCAAGTTGAGAAGTTCGTAGCATCTCCTCTTGTCGGGACTCTCCTTTGATGGATCGCGAGGGTACTTGGGCTTGCGATAGAATTTCCTATCAGTTAGCATCACTTTTGCCCCGCTTATTCTGGATCACTAGCAGTTACAACCTCTGGTATTACAATGGCCAGTAGTCAATACCAAGAGCTGCTCAGCTCATTACTGGTACCAGGAGATATCTGGGAGCCAACATCCAGGAGACAACTGGCGTGGTGGCACATCACCAGGTTAGCGGCTTCTATTCACCCCCAACAAACTTACAGTTCCAGGACTGCCAAGAGCTCATCTGGGTGAAGTACGAGGTCAAGTATCTTGCCCATCCTAAAGTTGAAGTAAGTCCAAAGTCCTCAAAAAGTCAATTGCTTGGCTCGCCTTTTCGCCTCAATGTGTCTTGAAATCCAAGATATTTTCAGGAGACACGTAACAAAACCCCTGATTAGTAACGTCTTGTACATATTTATTGTAACGCACGTGCCAGTATGCAGAGACACCTCAGGTTGCCTAAGGTTGCCTCAGGTTGTGCCCAAGAGGTCAGCCGGTCTTCCGTAGCTTCACCATATGATTTAATAACCAATTAGAAAGCTGACGACGAGTGCTATGACTTCAGCACCTCGTATGGGGTCCTGCTGAAATCCATCGTCATGGCAACATTGCTGCGGTGCATAGATTCTGTCTCGGCGCCTTTGGCGGCTGGTCGAGATCGGTATCGGAGCCGTTCAACAACACCTTTGCGAATCATCTATGGTGAACATTGGTAGTATCGAGCCCGAATAAAATGGCAGGCTCACGCAAAAAGCTTCTCCTTATTGTAAGTGTGGTAACAATGCTTCCTTGGGTTGCAATTAAGACTTAGCAGGTTAAAGACGCAAGCACTTAACTCCAAGACTAGGAATGCCCAATGTACGATATTTAGTACCGATAGCTAACAACAGGGCCGGAGCGGGTCTGGAAAATCGTCAATGAGAAGTATCATCTTTAGTAATTATAGTGCATTTGACACTCGGCGGCTGGGAGCTACAATCGATGTGGAGCACTCGCACCTGCGATTTCTGGGACATATGACGCTTAACCTGTGGGACTGTGGTGGCCAGGACGTGTTTATTGATAACTACTTCACTACACAGCGTGATCACATCTTCCGGATGGTCGAAGTGCTGATTCACGTCTTTGACGTTGAGTCCAAGGAGGTCCCAAAAGATATTGACACATTTGTAAAGTGTTTGCGATACCTGCGAGAATACAGTCCTGATGCAAAGGTCTTTGTGCTACTTCACAAGATGGATCTCGTGCGTATAGAGTCGCGCGAGCAAGTGTTCAACACGACCATGAAGGCGCTGGTTGAACACTCCAAGCCGTATGGCTTTGGACTAACTGGGTTTGCTACGTCGATCTGGGACGAGTCGCTCTATAAAGCATGGTCGCACATTGTCTGCTCACTGATACCTAATATGAGCATATTCCAGCGCTACCTTGAGATGTTTGCCGACATCACTGAGGCACAAGAAGTGGTGTTGTTTGAGCGCACGACCTTTTTAGTGTTTTCGCATGTGTCTCGCACTGGAAGTGGGCCAGGAGTTGCTTCAACTATAGGCACCCTTGACCCTAAGCGATTTGAAAAGATTTCCAATATTATCAAGACTTACAAACAGTCGTGCGCTAAGATGCGGTCACACTTCCAGTCCATTACGCTTCAGGGAATTAATTGCTCAGCATTTATCGATATTCTTACCGCCAATACGTTTATCATGGTTGTTGCTCCTCCCCGCAAGTCTCACCCAGCGGGCGCTGTTGGAGGGTTTGCCGACATTGATGGAAACTCTATTATTGCAAACATTCGGGCATCGCGGTCTTGGTTTGAGAAAATCGAGTTAGAAACGGAATAGTACTGATTGAGTGCAGTTCCTACTTGCTCATGTTGTTTTTTATATTGTGATTAATATTTATGCCCATTTTCTCTTGTCTAAATGTCTAAAAGGACCTAAGTTGGCCCAGTCGATAACAGGTTGGCTAGGTCACGTGAGTTTTCAGAAGGCAGCCGCAACATCTCTGTTAACGTGGGGCAACAAACGTTTATCAACCAGCGGCCGGACAGCCAGACCGCCTTACTGAAAAGATTCAGTACAAAGAGCCTATCTGTGGTTCACATCGCAACAACAACAAGAGGTCTAAAATCGTGCCTAGTCCTGCATAGACAAGCATCCACATGAACCTGCCGGCAGACACCATCGGACCGCTCAAACTATGAAAGACAGACACTTCTGTGCACTCTCCGTGCTGCCGGTAGTGCTGGTATGGTCGAGTGCGACAGTGCTGGGTGCAGTTGTAGGATGTGACGCTGTCTTTCAAGACAGATGCGTCAATATCGGAACAGAAACCGCGCCACTACCGCAGTTTGTGGCGCAACAGACTGACTACATGGACTTAGAGGCTTGGTCGGCCGTAGAGACACGGCACCATGGGTCACTGCAAATTCGCAATATCGTATTTCCGGGTGCCTCGACAACACTATCGTCGTCGTCAGTGGGAGCGTCTGCGACTGGAAACACAAGTACGACGACGAGTTTCAACAGCACCGTAACTAGCAGCTCTAGTAGTACTGCTAACTCGACAGCTAGTGCACCGAATTATGAGCTATCATTGAGCACCAACACCGGACCCAGCCCGCTACGCTTTCTCTATCTGATTTTTCTGGTAGCTGGGTTCGTTGTACTGGCAATTGCGGCAAGGATATACTATGTAAAGAAGAGGAGGACTAAAAAGTACCAACAACAGACCATGGTCCGGGCTGCGGCGCTTCGTCGCGATTTAGAGCAGCGGAGGGGTTCTGATGAAAATTCAAACCCCAACACATCATCGCCGGAGATGGTGCAACGCACATTTGAAAATGACTACTTCCAACCCCCTCCACCGTACCCGCAGGCCGCCTACAAGCTGCCAATCTATGAGGAAGTTGAAGAAGCAAAAGACGATCTTCGGATGTCTGATCCCATGTCTGTGGGTCAGAGTTCAACAGACCATTCTACAACAAGTAACACCTCGCCCCGCAGCCCTGTGGCATTTCCTCAGCCTGCATACCGGGGTGCTTCTGCTAGACACTCACAGTACCGTGCTTTTGAAGAACCGATATCTGAACGGCCGCCGTCTCGGTCACCCCCGACGCATTCAACATCATTTTCTAACACCCACGTGGATTCTATCGAAGAAGAGAATCAAGAATCCACACTGGGGTGACACTCGCGGCCGGCTTTTTGTTTTTTATTTCTGATGAAAGCTTCACAACTGATGGTTTCTGCATTCTTTGAGGTTTTTGTCCCTTTATTTTTTCTTTTTATTTCACATCGCATCTCTGCATTTTAGCGTGCCCTTTTTAGTTGGCACGATGACGACCTTACGACCGGACCGTATAATGGTATTTACGAAAAAATAGATCTTCAATGACATATATTCCAGGGGTCATTAATGAAAAGTATTTGATATCTCTATTGGCGTCTAATCGTCGCATATAGGAGCGCGGCGAAATCTATGTACATATCAAGTGGCGCTAGAAAAACAAGTCAGTCCAACGCTGTCGCTTTGTGGGAGGCGTGCCAAAACGGGGGGCGCCTACTGCCTTTTCTCCAATACGGAATCCCCACTTCTGAAGGGTCTTTGCAGCCCAGGGAGTAATGGCAGCCGCGAGTGGTAGCCGGAAGAAAATGAACACCGACTTATGGATGGCATATGCAAGGGCCAGTTCGGTTAAAAACAGTGATCGCTGTGATTCGTTCTTGGCGCCAGATTCAGTAGTTTCTTGCGGTGTAGCAAGGTCTTCTGGCTTCGTTGACAGGCCAAAGAATCCCTTGACAGCCATTTCGATTTCCTGGACCCGTTCTTTCCCCATCGAGTGCACCATAACATAGGCAATGGGCATATCAAGGGCCGACAAACAGAAATAAACTCCAAGAGCCGTCCATCCGTATTTTTTGGTGAGCTCCTTGAGCGATGGCTTCTTTCTTGGCTGGCTCGTTTCTCGCACTGCCTGGTCGACACCGTTTTTAATGGTCGAGTCGACGCTACTCTTAGCATTTTGCCACACCCTGCCAAACGTAAACTGGCGCCGGAGAACTCCGGCATTTCGTGCAAAGCGAACCGGCCGACTAACCGGCCTCAGTACCGAGGGTCTTGCAATTCGAAGCATCGCCACCGTCGCAAACTTGGTCGGGCGACCAGTATACCGTATATGGAGATGCCGTAATCTAGATGTGCATCATTTCGGATTATTATTATTATCATTGTCATCATCGTGCATATTTATTGCATAATCACTACAGCTTAGATGGCTTCCATTGTGGCTTGCGTTTCTCTACAAACGCAGCAAGACCTGAAGTTAGCAAATTTGTTGCCAATTTCTAGAAGCAAGACATACCTTCTCCAATATTGTCCATTTGTGAAACTCGTCGGCCTTCCTCCCTGGCACCAGTAATTGTGGCTTGTCTGAGAGATTCACTAGATGTGGAGTATCCGCGACGAATTCCTTTGAGTGATGCTTCGACTGCTTCTGGGGATCCCTTGATAATCGCGCGAGCCAGCTCAAGGGAAGCCGGAAGCACCTCTGCCTCTTGTTGAACAAGTCTGTTGACAATCCCCCACTGCAAGGCGGTCTCTGCAGAAATGGGATCGCCCAAAAGAGCAAGCTCGTTTGCTCGCTTAATACCCAAAAGCCTACCTGCTCGCGGAAGTGCACCAGCAAGTGCCAAAACGCCGACTCTAACCTCCGGCAAACCGATTACAGCGGTTCGGACTGCAACAGCCAAGTCACAGTTCAGCAGCGCTTCGGTCCCGCCTCCGTACGACGCCCCGTTCAGTGCAGCAATAATGGGTTTCTTGTTATCTCGATTGGAGAGTCCTAGGAATCCCCCACACTGTAACATCTTTTTCTGCTCGGCTTCTTTGAAGTTCCCCGACTGCCATGCTGCTGTTAGGATTATGGCCTGTTTGGGTTTGCTATCAACGTACCTTTCAGATCTGCACCCGAGCAGAACACGCGGCCCTGTCCGGTAAGAATGGCAACACGCATCTTGGGATCATTTTCAAATTTGTTCCACAGACGATGCAGTTTGACATGATATTGTGGGGGAATGGCGTTGAGTGCTCGTGGGCGGTTTAGTGTGACGATTAGAATCTGCTCGTCAACCACCTGGACATCATAGATGTCAGTCGCGTACGACGAGTATTGTTTAGTCATATTGTCGCAAACACTCTCAACACAGCCTCTGGTTCCAACAAAGTCCTTTTGGGGGGTCATGTTTTATTTTAAAAGCAGGGTGCGCGGCTGGTCTTTACGTCAGTACATCTCGTGTAAGGTGAGCAGCCGTGCAATCTTGTTTGACACGGCGGCGTGGGGCCGGCAATGCCGACACCGTGAACAGTTCGCCGAGGTACCGTAACTGCTCAGAGCTCTTGGAAAGTCCTACAATCGTTTATGATTCGATGTTCAGAAACAACCCCTCGACTATGATTATTTTGACGGCCTCCGTGTAATCCCAACGCTGTCATAATTCGTAATCAATGGAACAAAGCTCGGTCTGAACCTGACATAATTTTACTTTGTCACGTCATTGACGGTAACTAGCACTCTAGAAATTAGTGCGATATTTGGGCTTGCATCTATTACCTACCAGCAGCCGCGCGGCTACGGACCTCGGCTAGATTCATTTAAAGTGGGCAAATTCCACGCATCGTCGACTTTGGCCAAAACTTCAAAATGACCGAAGCTTACAGAAAGTACCATCATCTGAATGTCACGAAACCTGTTGAAGGTGTACTCCACGTAGAGCTTAATCGACCGAAAAAGCTTAATGCTCAGAACCGAGAGTATGATACCCCGCATTAGAGCCAGCGAACGTACTGACAACAGGGCATACCTACAGTATTATGAAGTCTTTAAACTGGCAGATGCTGACTCGGACGTCCGTGCTATAGTTCTCAGTGGAGCTGGCCGTGCTTTTTGTTCAGGCCTCGACCTCGGATCTCCCGCTGACATGCCGGCCGCCGACGTAGAAGAGTCTCGCAAGGCCCTCCATCTCTACCAGCACATCAAGGAGTTCCAACAGTGCATTGGTGTGACTCACACTATCAATAAGCGTATGTTTGTGCTGAGAACTCAAGAACTTGGGATTAAGTTGGACTAATATTAGCTGTGATCGCCGCCGTACACGGGGTCGCTTATGGGCTCGCCATTGATATTATGTCTGCTTGTGATATCCGATACGCAAGCGAAGACTCAAAGCTGTCGATTCGAGAAATTGAAATTGGAATGGCTGCTGATATTGGCACCCTTCAGCGATTACCCAAGATCGTCAACAATATTGGCTGGCTCAAAGAGATTTCGTTCACTGGCCGTGTTTTTGGTCCTCGAGAGGCTGAGCAGCAGGGCTTGGTCAATCAAGTATTTGCTACGAAGGACGCCACTGTCGAGGCTGCTATCAAGCTCGCTGCCAACATAGCCGAGAAGTCGCCGGTTGCTGTGTTTGGCGTGAAAAAGTCTATAAACTATGCTTTAGACCACTCCATTTCCGACTCGTTGGAGCAGATTGCTGAGTTCAACGCCCATGGACTTGGTCAAGATTTTATAACCGGCATCATGGCTGCCCTGTCCAAGGAGAAAGCAGTCTATCCCAAGCTTTAAATAGCGCCAACTATCAAAGTATAACATAAACAGACTGCTGTATCTCATTGTTTCTCTTTATTGGTCATAGCGGCATCATGGCTTCCCTGTCCAAGGACAAAGCGGTGTATCCCAAGCTTTAGATAGCGCCAACTATCAAAGTATAACATAAATAGACTGCTGTATCTCACTGTTTCTGTTTCTTTGGAGAGAAAAACTGTGTCAAAGTTGTGTTATTGGCAGGCTTGGACTTGGTCGGAGACGAACGAGGGCGTGACTTGAGCGGAGAAGTCGTTTGGCTGGTTTTATTTTCGTTGATCATCTCTTCCTTCTTCGAGCGCATTTTCAAATCATCATCACTTGACTTGTTCGGTGGCTCACCGGAACACTGACCGTGTGATTCGCTTTCAGTTTTCGGCTTTTTGGCATCTAGCTCCGAGGCTTTACCGTCTTCGCGGCGCTTTCCCGGTTTGTTGAAAAAATCGTGTTTCTTTATCGGCTGGTTCATCGTCGGGGAGTCCGTCCCAATCCGATTCACTTCTGTAGATACCTCGTATACTTCAAGCTTAGAAGAATCAAAAGGTTGTAAGAACTTCGCCAGTTTCGCATCAAGGTCACCCCAATTCAAGCTTGGATCAAGCCATTTCGATACAAACTCGTTGTCTGGGTCAACTACCAATGGCATTCTCGAGTGTAGCCACGATATCCCTTTGTGTGCGTCTGTGGTGATGATCGTAAAGCTATACAGTGGATCTTGAGAGCTGTCGTTCACATGTGAATTCTTTTCCCATAATCCTGCAATGCACATCAACCGTCCATCTTTGCGCTTGACATAGTACGGCATTTTCGTCTTTCCCTTTGTGAGCCATTCGTAGTACCCTTCAACAAATACTAGGCACCGCTTGTCTTTTCGCGCACGTGTCCAAATAGACTTTCCCTCTAGTAGAGTGTCTTTCCGGCAGTTGAACGTTTTACCAGCCCACTTCTGGTCCTTTGCAAAGGAAGGAATCAGTCCCCATTTCATAAACTGTACAATACGCTGACCAGATTCTTCGTCCTTATCTGCGCCAGTGGTCCTATAGACCGCGCCAAATTTCGTAGGGCCCACATTGTGTCTACGGTCAGTCATTAATTGTCGGGTATATTCGCCAAAGTCAAATCTAGTATCATACGTAATAGTTGCTTGATGTCCATTACGGATATCCTCCAATGCCAAATTGAGGGCTTGTACTCTGGGCGATAGCTCCTCTGGACGCTGGAGTTAGCAATCATTCGCAATCCATGACCGATTATCCGTATTAGTACATACGAGTGCGAATGAAAACCTTCCACACATTGTAGGCGTTTTTTTAGCTGCGCTACGTCTACCAAGAGCAATGCTTGTAGTTGTGGAGGATGCGGCTGGTACGGCTCGCCGCTTGCTTGAATATAAGAAGCGAAGCCATGTTCACGGTGGAAAAAACTTGCAATTCCGGGTCAATTTGTGTTTAGCAAACACTGGGAAACGCCACTAAATTGCCGTGACGTCTATGTAGCCAGTTCGCCAGCGCATGCAGATATGCGAGCATCCACACGGCTGAAACCTTGTAGGGCCTTCGAAAACAGGCTACAGCAACTTAACTTTTGTAAAAAAACACTGACATTTCAATCCGCCACGAGTATGTATTGTGGACTGCGTTTTGGTGGCGGGCTAGTACGCTCTGCGAGGGCCATGACCACCAGGGCCAATTCTCTACGATGGGCAGCGAGATCAGGGAATTTACTTCGTGCTAGGACCACTGGCCAACGAACAATTACAAGTGCATTCCAACTTGGATCTGGACCGGCCCCACCAGTAAAGGTAAAGCCTTATAGATGGGTGTATTTACTTGGGGGCTCTTTAATTGTGGCGTATGGGTCGTGGAAATACTATACGCGTCACAACTATCCACCTGAAGTTGCGGCCAAACTACGAAAAGCACTCATGGCCGAAATCAACGGGGCAGGATATCGCAAGCCCGACTACAAATTGGCACTCCAGTACTACCTTGAAGCACTGGAAGAGGCGGACAACGTGGGTCTTCACTATTTGAGCGACGAGTACACCGGACTTCAGATCAAGATTGCAGAGGTCTACGAGAAACTGGGAATGATGGAAGAAGCCCGGCTTTTATACCGCGAAATGGGCACTAGCTATATCCAGGCACTTGCAGATGGCAAGACGGTTGCTCCTGCGCTGCGTCCACATATTATTCAGCGAGACTTGCGAGTGGCACTCAAGACTGCAATGCTTGAAAGCACTATCAATCCAGCAGTTGCCAAAATGGGATTATTGGTGCATTTTCTAATGGCACAGCGTGAGGTTGCTTCGCGTGATCCAAAGATTGCCGAGATGATTAATGCTGAAAAGACCCGGTCTGAGATCAACGTGTCGATTGACGTTGATGGGGCCACAAATAAAGATCAAATGGAAGCGTGGATGCCGTTTCGCGAAGAACTTTTTGCGGCACGCGATAGTAAGTAGTATCTCTTGCTATTTGTTGTTGTTTAGTTCGGCTAACTGGCAGTGTTTGTGGCTCTTTGCTTGGCAACTGGGGATATCGGCCTCGCCCTTCAGACAAAGTTGGCGACGACCGAGTGGATGACGGTAGCAGGCTGCGATATCGGCGACATTCTCATGTCATGTAAGTGGAGTTTGTGTACGATAGTGTGATTAATCACCAGTCTAACAAAAAGGTTACAATGTCGCATCGATATTCTACTTGCAAGGTGAGGAATTTGAACTGAGGGAAATGTACGGCAAACAGGGCAGCAACAAGCAGCAAGAGGACTTGGCGCGGAAAATGGCCGAGGACAGCATCTCAAACTCATCATCGTGCTTTAATGTAATTCTCAATGTGGTCGAAAAGCTTCCTTCCAAGGCGCGACGCGAACCCAACGTTGCCGAAGTCCACGCTTTATCCACCTATGGTCTGGGGGTTATCGCACTCCACAAAGGGCATTATGACGAAGCCAGTGAACTTCTTAGCGAGTCTCGGCTTCGGGCAAAGGGCTGCGAATTTGACGACCTCGTTACCAGTGCAGAGCTAGAACTCAGCAATCTTGAGAAAATTCGCAACGAGAAAGCTCTTGGCAACGACGACAACGTTGAGCATGGTTCGCCAACCATCGATGTTCTTCTTTTGAAAAACAAAGAGACGGCCGAACGATCCACGACCAGCTGAGCAGTGTCTGGCGTAATGCCTAGACGATGGTGAGATTTAACAAAAAAAATTTCATAAACGCTTAAATAGTATAAAATGCATGCAAACAAAAAGAGACGAGCATTTGCAAGTAACAGCGGGGGGGTCCGGTAGCCCTTTTTTTTTTTAATCATGGCAATAAATAACGTGGCAGCATGCAAAGATTTAGTTGGAAAAGGTCGTTTTGAGCCGAGTCCACATAGACCCACTCGAGTGGAAAGGCCGCAGATCAGCCTGAGGCATCGAACACACGGGAGTGATATTATGGTCTGCACTGTCAGAAGCAGCAGCCGGCCCTAGCGTCCGTGGGTTTATATCTTTAGAGCGGTTGTTGCTTTTGCGAGATACAAAGTTGCCACTTCCGCCACGGCCGACCGTATACCGAGCAGGCTCAACGTCCAGAGCCTGTTCCACTTCCTTGAGGTACTCTTCTGGCGTCATCGTGTACATTTGTGACACCGGCAGATTATTCCCATAGCCTCCACGTCCTGCTCGGAACGTCTGCTTTGGCGATGTGAAATGCTGGACCGGAGCCGGAGTAAACGGGACCGACGAGTCCTCTCCCTTTTTGGATCGGACATGATTTCCAAATCCACCTCTTCCGGTAAGAACCATGGTGCACTGTATTTTGTCTGTCACAAAGCCAGCGTGTTTTTATTATCTGTTGTGTGCAGATGACTGTGTTGTGTTTTTTTTCCTGCTGCCAAGCTAGCTTAGAGTCACATCAGTCCACGTGCGGGGAACAATGCCGTGACCATGGAAACAGGTCCCAACCAAGTGGCAGGCACCGCCAACGCCCGATACTGATCAGTTAACAACACCAGTAGCTGTCATCCCACCAACAAGACAAAGAAGTTGCATCCGTCTAGAATCAAACAGGAACTGGTTCGCGGGAGAAATCAGTTGGAATAAATCTCGGTCTCCAACAGCTCCCTTTCCTCCTCGATACAGAAACTGCTAATTCTAGAGTGCTTTCATTTGCCTGCCTCTGGAATTCACTAGATAGCCGCCAACTCAACGCCCACCACTCTCCTAATCCAACACAAGCCCCGGTTACAATCCGCCCAAACTACACATCCCCACACTAATGCCTTGAGCCATCTCCCAAGGTTTGAAAGCTAGTTATATATTGCATGCGCCGGGGCGTAGCGCTGATAAGATAGGGCATCTACTGCTCCTTTCATTGGCCCACAGGATTATGTTATCGGCCAATGAGCGACCGAGATGATGGTTGCCAAGGCGACGCGACGCTTCTCACCCGGTTAGCTCCTATGTAGAATATCGCATTTATGCCGCATGCTTTTCGTTACCCTGTTGCATGGACACAGCAGTCGGAAACGGCAGAACGGGGGAGGCCAATGTGCGTCAAACGTTTCTTGCATTGTGTGGACCGCGTTTTATCGTAATCTGGAATCATAGGTGTGAGCTGACTTTCTACTATTCTTGGGGAAAACTACTGCTTCCTTTCCTTTTATTTTTGCTGGTTTAAGAGCTCGGGACTTGGTTATGCCCTTGTGAGCCAAATTGGTGGCGTGCACTACCCCTGACAGGTTTAGTGCGCGATGCCTCTTGCATGTGACGGTGACAAACACCGATAATTTGATAGGTGTAGAAGAGAACCGTGCACAGAGCGGTGGTATTATTGTATGACGGGTTTAGCTACTTAGCAAACGCTTCACACACGATCCTCGCGCAAGCGATCGGAGCAACTGTCCATCCTCCTCATACAATAGAGGGGTTGTTGCTGTGGAAACCGGGACGATGCAGGAGAGTGCATCACGGTTCTAGAGCGCGCGAAACCGCCTCGGTTCAAGATATCTTCCCCTCACGGTTACGGCTGCCCAATATAAGTTAACCACATTGATACTATTTGGCGATTGTTGGACACGAGAGTATGTATTTCTATTTGGTTTGTGGATATCGATTGGTTGTTTACTTGGAGTTTGGTGTTGAAAGTTTACAATGGATGATTTTAATTTCTAGTTAGCTTCAATTGGACTTTGCAAAGAGACCACACCGACTGATAGTTGGACATTGTTTCTAAAGATTTTAAAAATAATGCTGTGTAGTCTGAACTCGCAATTGGGTTTCACAATGATTGGGAAACAAAAAAGGGAAAAAATTGCTACCCCGCAAATATACTGACTGCAGTGGCTACTGTTAGCTCACCAAGCGAGACAACTGTGCCGGGGGGCCCAAACCCGTTTGTTAGTCCGTGGAATGACATTCCTCTAGCCACTTCCGAGAAGGAGATTCTCGCCAAATACATGCGGGTCAAGAATGCTTTCCACAGTGGCAAGACTCTGGACATCGATTACCGGCTTACCCAGGTCCGTAACTTGTACTATGGCATTCTTGACAATGCCGAGATGCTCAAAGATGCCCTGAACCAAGATTTCCACCGCAACAGAGAGGAAACTGAGTTCTTGGAACTACAGGGCATCTACGGGGAGATCGACCTTGTCATGAACGAGCTGCCCAAATGGGTCAAAGAGGAAAGTGCCGGCGGCGACATCCGAGTCATGACTGCACGGCCCGTAATCCAGCGACAGCCTTATGGTACTGTGCTCATTGTATCCCCCTGGAACTATCCTTACCTTTTGTCTGTGGCCCCTATTATCAGCGCCATAGCAGCTGGTAATACGATTATTTTCAAGCCGACAGAGGTGGCGCCCAACTCGACTCAGGCGCTCACAAAAGTTCTGCAGTCGTGCTTGGATCCGGACCTTTTGCAGGTCGTCACTGGCGGCGTTGCCGAAGCGACCCTGGTCCTACAGCAAAAATTCGACAAGATCCTCTTCACCGGAAGCACTTCTGTAGGCCGTATTACTGCGCAAGCGGCCGCCAAACATCTTACTCCTGTGTGTCTTGAGTTGGGTGGTAAATCTCCGGTGCTGGTGTCCAAGAGTGCCAACATCCCGCTGGCAGCACGCCGTGTCGCGTGGGGCAAGTTTGTGAATGCGGGTCAGACCTGTGTGGCGCCAGACTACGTGCTTGTGGAGCCCCAGGTCAAGGATGAATTCATCCGGGAGCTCAAAAAGGCCATTGAGACCTTTTATCCAAATCTAAGTCCCGATCAAAAGGACTTTGCTCACATCTCGTCGGACCGCATGTACAACCGGTTGGACAACATTGTGAAAACTACAGACGGTAAAGTTGAGTTCCAGCTTGGCACCCCTGATGCCAAGTCCAGGTTCATGCCTCCCACGGTTGTATCCGATGTCAAGCCAACTGATTCACTCATGAAGGACGAGTTGTTTGGCCCGCTTCTTCCAGTGTTGACCGTCAACGACATCAAGGCCGATGGCGTTCCGTTCGTACGAGATAACCACGACACACCATTGGCGTTGTATGTGTTTTCTTCCGACTCCAACGAGGCGAATTACATTCTCAATCACACTCGCTCAGGTGGTGCGATTGTCAACGATACTATCCTACACGTTGGCGTTTCTGAGGCGCCGTTTGGCGGCATTGGTGAGTCTGGAATGGGTCAGTACCACGGCAAGTGGGGCTTCTACGAGTTTTCACATGTTCGTACCATCCTACGCCAGCCTTGGATTGCAGAGAAACTTATTGGACTTCGCTACCCACCCTATAGCCCCAACAAGGTTAAGCTGCTTGGCAAGCTGGCTGGTGCTCATGTGTGGTATACCCGCAATGGACCGGTCCGTCGCTCTTGGTTGCGTCGCATTTTCACCACCAAGTACATTCTTTTGTTGGCGGTTCTCGTTTCTGTTTTGTTTGTAATGTGAGTTATTAATGATGTAAGTGTATTAGGAGCTTGAAGTCGTGGGTGGTCCGTGCCTGGCGCTTAGACTGGGAGCGAGATGCAATGCAAAACTGACACCCTGCGATCGGTGGACTTTGTGAACCACATTCACTCGACACACGACTGCCAAGGATAAAAGAAAACAACAAAAAAAAATGTCGGCGGATGCTATTCGTGATTTGTGGTCGCTTATCTACAACCAGTGGTGGAATCGCAAGTTTCCGAGCAACAGCTGGCGATTATGGGTTATGGAGAATTTCTTCCCAGATAGACCCGCCTTGGACCCGAGCAAGGACATTGTAGCTGTCGTGGGCGCCGAGTATGAGCTCGGCGCGGATATAGTAGAGCAGTTTGTGGCCGCTGGTTACACAACTATTGGGTTTGTCTCCAACATGCCCGACGACGAAGATATGGTGGAGGGAGTCACCTACTATGCGGTATCGCTTTGGGAAGCAGCCAGCGTCAATAGAGCCGTTGCGTCTGCCGTGTCAGAAATAGGAACCATCACAGCTTTTGTGAATTGTGCAGACGTTGCGGTACGACTGCGACTGGTGACAGATTACGACCAGGAGTACGACCCAGGGGCACTTGTGTACAATACGGCCTCGAACCAGTTTTTTGCCGGCGCCATTATTCCCGGCATGATCAGAGAGGGTCGAGGATATTACGTGGATATAATTTCCCCACGGGCTTGGGCTTCTCCGGCTTGGCTGAGTGACATCGGTACCGCCGAAGCTTACAAGAGTGGGTTCCACAGCGCTCTTACCTATGACCTCGGGGGCTATGTCCGTCCACGGTCAGGTGTTCATACGCTTCTGATGACAACGAAGAATCGTGACATTTCACAGGTTCCACAGGACGAGAGTGCCTTGGTGCGGACTTATATCTACAGTTCCCGTCAGGCTGCTCAGAGTCTGATTCAAGCAATGGAATGGGGCACTATCGGCAGCATTGCATCTCCCTTCTGGTATAGATGGATGCCTTGGATGCGCGTCCTTCCTGGGCTAGCGGTTATGGCTATCCGCAGCTGGTCCAACTATGACAAGAATTCGCCAGAAGATATTGCAGGTTCCAGTACGCAGCAAAGCGTAGTCAAGCATTCAAGAGCGATAACATCTGAGCCTGATTCAGTACCGCACGTACCAATCCTGTCGAACTAGTACATAAAGCTGTAATAAATGCATTTCCTGCATACGGTACAGCGCGTGTGCATAAACCTGCTGCCCAATATTCATTGCATCGATTCGACACTCATCGTCAGAGACATGTCTACTAATACAGCTGGGTTGTTTGATGATATAGACCTCTCAGAGTCTCTAATGACTTCAGATGAGGTCAAGGGGAGACTCAAAGTTCTACGAGAAGTTGACTTGGTGAGTGTTTGTGCATATGCTAATGGAGAACGTAGCTGACCCCAGGACATTGTCAAGCTTTTGGAGACCGCCTCAAAGGCAATTGCGGCATTAAAATCTGGAAAGAATCCAGAAGCTGGTCAATCACTTGATCAAGCGCGACAGTTGTTTGAGAGCTCCGCGAAACAGTATTTTGAACTACTAGAATCCATTACAGTAAGGCTGCGACAGGAAGTGAGACTTCTTCATCAGAGCTCGACCCAAAAAGTCCTTCCTATAACGACTCCAGCAAAGGCTGATTGGATTGGGCGGCAAAAGGAGGAGGAGCTGTGGAAAACTGTCGACAATTTGATCCAGTCGATGCCGACAGCTGATTGATATGTTTATAAGTTATATCGACAGCTGCCGGCCGCGGTTTGGGCCCACTCAAAGGGATTACTGGACAATGTCTTGTATGGCTGCTCCGCACATTGAGGACATTGATCCTCGTATGCTCGAGGCTCTCAATCCTGTGATCCTGTCAAACGCCATCGGATTTCACACATGCGACTACAATCAGAGCACGGCTCGTTGAATGGAAATGGCCCTTTGAAGAAGGAAGACAATCGATCCTAACTCCAGTTAACCAAGCCATTCTATAGTGCATTTTTCGGATCGGTCTTTTGTTGTTTCGTGTAGTCTCCAGAAGTGGTACAGTTGCAGATACATATGCACGCGATGTTTAACCTCCATATGCTGCCTAAATCCGAAGGAGGCATAAAAGCAATAGTGTCGAATATTTGTGTAATGAATTTGCAAATTTAAAACTTGTTGATTTGTTTTCAGACTAAATACTGTCGCCAAGGAGGCCAACTGCACGCAATAGAGCATAGAGAAACTGGCAAAACCCCTGGAACCTCACCACAAGCATTAATAGGGATAAATATCAAAACATACAATAGCTTGAAGATTGACAAAATTATTCAATAACTAAGATAGGCGAGGTAAAGTTCTATTGAAATCAGTTCGACAGCAAATACAGCATACATTGAAGATGCATTAATGCATATAATGCACGACACCGCAGTCACGAATTCCGTTTTTGGCAATTTCACTGCGCTCACAATTCCATGCCGAATCTTACCTGGGTAACACACAGTCTGGCAGCAGCCAACATTTTCGACTCGGGCATACCTGGATACACAGTTCACGGCCAAGTGTATCTTTGTGTATTACACTCTCTTCGAATATGAGCCAGAAAGAAGTTCTTGTCCTCCGAGGCACCCTTGAGGGCCACAACGGGTATGTTTTTGGCTATGATCATTGACGTAATGTACCCATTATGCGGACTATTCAAGAAGGATTGACAAGTGAACCAATATACAATGGAGGATCTGACGATATCAAGTGCCCGTAAAGCTGCTCTGCGAACGAGGATATTTTAAAACAGGATACTTTGCCATTCAGGTTTACTCATTGGAATTGACTGCCAAAGGAAAACCACTTGAAAGATTGCAGACCTTTCTCAAGAACTGCCACGGACGTCTCCGCTATTAACAGGTATGATACTAACTACAGATGGGTCACTTCCCTCGCCACCTCGGCTAGTAACCCTGAGATTCTCGTTTCGGGTTCGCGTGACAAGACTCTGATCATCTGGAACCTTACCCGTGATGAGACTGCCTATGGTGTCCCGCTCCGCTCGCTCAAGGGCCACTCGCACATTGTCCAGGATGTTGCTATCTCGCAGGACGGTTCTTATGCCATC
>JAJLWU010000203.1:0-17089 GCA_030570855.1 Tardiomyces digboiensis | reverse complement strand
GATGTGCAAATCGATTGGAATCACGAAGCGATCAAGGGCGACAAGACGCTGGAAACAAAGGGTGCCTCACGGTCTGAGAGCCGACGAGAGGCCATGGCCGCAAAGAAGGCAGCAGCAGCGGCGGCGGCAGCAGCAGTGGAGGGCAAGAGCGGCGGTCGCATCGGCACGCCTGCTCCTGGCGGCGGATCCCGTGCCGGGGATGCCAACAACGTGACTCGCAATAGTGGGAGACCTAGTCGGACTGGATCTGGCCAAGCCGGTGCTGGTGGCAACAAGCGACGACGAGCAGATGATGATGACGGATATGAAGAGACCGACTCACCTGTCTCGCGCCCGGGGACTCCTAATGGTGCTGCTGCACGACGAAGGCAAAAGAAGGGTAGCAAAGAGGAAGTGTACTGCTACTGCGAGCGGGGATCGTTTGGCGATATGGTTGGTTGCGATGGACCGGATTGTAAACGGGAATGGTTCCATCTACCATGTGTGGGATTAACTACAGTACCCCAAGGTCAATGGTTTTGCAAGGAGTGTGCTGCCAAGCTCAAAAAGTAGGGTAGCATGTTGGTGGACCAATTATTACGGCCATAGCTTTTCGAGATATAATTATTTATTCTGTGTCCCAATCGGCCAACATATTTTGCGACTTTAAGTGTGGTTCTATCATGCAGGGGTCGCAGTTTACAATTCAGGACATCTCTGGTTCAACCGCTTGGCAGTTTCTGAGATCTCGCAAGTCCCGCATATTCCCCTTTCTAGTAGCAGAGGTCCATGAGGAGTGGCCACTTAGTTTTCATTCAACAATTGCATTATAGCGTCATTTCCGCCCCTTGAAATTTGCGCGCAAGAGGATCAAACAGTATAAACAGTGTAAGAGATTGTATCGACGACTTGTTGGGTCCGCCAGGTAGGATCTAGAAAGAGTTCCCGGTGTTACAATCAACAATTGTCGTGGTACACCAATCAGCAGTTAAGTGGGTGAAAACAGTAAAGGGTGGTCCCTGAAACGCGACGGACTTTGAGAGCGGGCGAGAGGGGTGCAAGGGGCATGGCATATACAGAAGTGGAGAGTTTTAACAATCAAGTAGGCCAACAGGGTGATGTGGCATGGGACGTAGTGTGGCGGCAACAGTGTGGCGGCAATAGTGTGGCGGCAATAGACTGGATCGACGCGCACACAGATGAAAAACGGATTAATTCGCACAACATGTCAATCAGACCTTGCGTATGGGCCGGCTGATATTCGCAGACGGGTCTGGCCAACACGCACGTGTGGGTCTAGAGGCTCGGAAGTCGCTTGCCGGAGCGGAGCCAAGAGCCACTGCAAGGTTATATGCGGAATGGGTGCAGTAAAACTCGTACTAGGCAAAAGTGAGGGGAAGAGAGAGCGAGAGAGAGATCTCAAGGAGCGAGACGATAATGGCATATCTCAAAGTGTGCGGCGTTGCAGGAGCGAAATATATCGAAAGACTTTTTCCGGACAAGGGACAGCAGAGTTTGGTTCAATACGTATCTCAAGTGACAAGTCGGTGCCTGCCAGCGTCGCCCCGGCAGTATTCCATACGGACAATGAAGTCAGCTACCGCTAAGCTGCAAGTGAGCCTTGTTTCAGGGTGAATCTCGCATCTTTGTGCATCTTCCTCGCCCCTTCGGCAGCGCCGTTAAACTTGCATTTGCGGCTATCACGACTTCAAGCTACAAGCGATACATGGACTGTGTATCTGTATAGTGACTTCAAAATATCTAGGTCGAAAATTCTTCTGAGCTTGTGGGCCCCACACTCCAAATTATCGGCAATGAAGTGCAGACCAAAAGTAACAAAGGAGTGCTTCCTAGGGAGTGTGCTTGTACGTATTTCTACATCCTCGTGGTACTGCCATCCTACCCAAATGCGGTCTTGCACTTTCCATCACAGCTAAACGTAACGCCCCACATTAGTGCAGCTAAACGCACATGCATCCTCTACGACGGTCCTTTTTCGTCGGCGGACCGTGCCGTTCAGTACTGTATGCTAGCAGTTGCGCTACTCCAGACAAATGGAATACAGTTTACGATAGTTGTATGAGACCGTGAACAAATCAACCCTCCAGGATGCCATGGTGCTAGTAATTACGTGGTTATGACCGGACCCGCGATGTGCGTTGCGAAAAGTGTCTCAAACAGATCCGGGGTTCGGGCGGAACGAGGGGTGGGCGCTGGCAGCATTGCACTAGACACAGTCAAGCTGATACGCCCATATCTTCAACTGGAGTCCAGTTAAATCAACGTAGCCGTTTTTCTTTGTCTCCACTACTACACTTCCCCGTAACTGGCTGGAACAGGGCAAGGGTTTGGTGCATTTAAGACCAACTTAGGGGACTGCCTGCTTCACCGGCAGTGAGGTTGTGATTTTTGCAAAGCCGCGACACGCTTGAATCAAAGAGACCACTGGCGTACAAGTTGTGCGACTTGAGGACATCACCATTAACGAGCTAGCTGCTTACACGCGAACACGACGCACGGCTGGGAGGGACTTGGTTTTTGAGCGAAGCCCGGCTGGTTACCAGTTTACCATCCCACGGTATTCAAGACAAGAGAGCGAGACCATATTGGTTCCGAAATACGTTGGTAGCGGGAAAGGAAGGCAACAACAAGTAAAACTTTTGAATGGACGGAATGGTAAGTGTCATGCGTGGGGTGGTCTTAAACATGTTTCACATGCTGCTGCTTGTGGGGACCTAGGAGAGAAGAGTAGTTTACCAGACTCCAGACAGAGTGTTGAATCAACGACGGTTTTCAATGTTAAAACGCAGTCGCTCAACCTTGGATCTCAAGTTCACCACTTGCAAAGTTCAAACGAGTGCAATGATTATTCCGCGGGCGACATACTGGCTTTTCGAGCTCAACAGCATTCTAGGGAGAACTAGGGGAGCGTGTGTTTTCTTCAGCATTTCCAAGGACTGATACCGGGACTTCCTGGGCGATTTGGGCTGCTCATTAGAATATCAATCACCTTGACATACCGGCATGAGGAGAGATCTGACGGAGATCTCTGTATCAAAGTACCCCTTGGAACGATATTTTTTGGTACCCGCAGAATGGCAGGACAAATGGCAGAAACGCCAAGAAAGACAAGTGGTTTGCGATTCTGTCTCTGTCTGGTTACACGACTTGGGCCGATCGCTTACCTAGAGTCAGATCCGCAACCAATGCTAACAGCAGGCGCAATTTGTGCGAGACTACAAGATTGTGGTTGTTGGCGGGGGAGGCGTTGGAAAGTCGGCATTAACGATTCAGTTGGTGCAGAGCCACTTTGTGGATGAGTACGACCCGACCATTGAGGACAGCTACCGTAAACAATGTGTTCTTGATGATGAAGTCGTATTGCTCGATGTTTTAGATACAGCTGGGCAGGAGGAGTACAGCGCCATGCGTGAACAATATATGCGAACGGGTCAAGGTTTTCTTCTTGTCTACAGTGTTACGTCGCGAATGTCATTTGAGGAAATCTCGTCATTTCACCAACAAATCTTACGGGTCAAGGATGAGGACGAGTTTCCCATGGTTGTTGTTGGGAATAAGTGCGATCTCGAAGGCGAGCGCCAGGTCAGCTACGAAGAGGGGTTGGAGCTCGCTCGAAAGTTTAACTGTGATTTCATAGAGACTTCTGCCAAGCAGCGAATCAACGTGGAGGAGAGCTTCTTCTCTCTTGTCCGCGCCATCCAACGATTCGAGCGCGGTGAGTCGCCTGAGCAGGTACTCCCAAACAGCTCAAAGTCTCCCCAGCAGGAACAACAACCAGCGCGATACCGCCCACGCAGGGCCTCGTCAGAGGAGACGTCTCTCTCCAAAAAGCCAAAGGGAGGTTGTTGCGTTATTTGCTGACAGCCGCGACAGCATTCACGAACGAGAAAAATATCTGGAGTGTGCATTGACGAGGTATCAGTTTAAAATCGCCTAGGTTCAACCAGTAACGACAGCTATGACACAGCGCCACCACCTTCCCCCCCCCACCTTGCGCAAATTTAGAGTTCTAATCCATGAGCCATTTTTGCGATGAATACATAAATAGAGACTTTTTTTTTTAGCTCTTGAATGAAACTGTTTTATTTGTAAGAACGCGGTCCAGCGTAGGACCTAGAGTTTAGTTAATAAAGTGCCACACGATAAAGTGAAGGATAAGAGAACCAAATACAAAGTCACCGAATGCTCTCTCAGGTGACACGTCTGGGAATTCTTTTTTGTTGGCCGGGTTGATTTGAAGTCGTAGCGATGCAGCCAGAACAAATTGTCCTACGGTTGAGCCAAAACCTCCTAGGAATGCATTAAAGGGCTGTGGTTAGCACGATTGCAACGAATATGATAGCATCCAGTAGGAGGACGGAGATATTGAATGAGACTCAGATATTGTGCTAGCCATTGTATTTCACGTGTATTCTTTGAGCTGAAACACAATCTTCCAACTGGATATCGGTCCATGCATATCTAAAAACCAATCACTTACAAAAGTCCCAAAAATAATACAAAATGTAAACTGCATCACGCCAAGAGCAACAAGGAAAATTAAAAAGGCGTCAATCAACTTGGCCCTCGGCGGCATGGTCTTATAGTCGGATATGAGTGTGGAATAGACACGACCAAAGTCATTTAAAATGCTTTGTTTGCTAGTTCGAGATGCACGGCTGCGCGCCTTTGCCGCAATCGATCCGGCATCCTTCTTAGCCATTGTCGACTAGCAATCTCACTACGACAAGTGAGCGAGAAGTGAGCAGTTTAGCGGCCAGCGAGTCTCCCACAGTGGATCGTCAATCGCTACGTATACCTAAGTGTGCGGCTGACTCTAATACAGGCAATCTTTCATGTCCCCGACAAGATAAGTTCTTGTTAACAGGACGACAGTTTCCAAGTACTGGGTGGCAGTATGATAGCTGGTAGGAGTAGATACCGGTGTATGAAGCCATCAGCTAAGAAATGACTTTTGAATGCTGCTTTCTGGTAACTATCTGGTCTATGACTCGGAACAAAGAGCTTACTGCAAAATGTCGACGTCATCAAATACTTCGCTTTCTAGCTATTTTTAAATTGGTCTGATTCCGAAAAAGATAAGACTTTAACAGTCCGCAACTCTTGTTCATGCGCATACTTGCCGATCCAGATTGCATACTTCTGTGTGACCATGGCAACAAGTAACCGAACGGCGCATCATGTAGTCTGGCTATCAATTGGGGTCTGCCTCAAGCGCTCAACAACCCAATTTCAAGGTGTACGAGAAATTCAATGCAGAAAATTGCAAAGCGCCGGGCTCACTACCGAGTAGTACCCCCACTCAACTTTGCGCCTGTCGAAGAAGGACTGTACAGGAGTGGACAGCCGGTGCCTATCAACTTCCCATTTCTTGAGGAACTAAAACTCAAAACAGTTGTTTGGCTAGCAGTGGAAGATCCATCGGACAATTTCCTGGCGTTTACAGATGACAACGACATTGAGTTTCACCACCTGGGTCTTGTTACAGAGGGCTCAAACCCTTGGGATCAACTGACCGAGGATTCGATCTTGGCGGCTTTGCACGTCATTCTTGACAAGCGAGCATACCCCATACTTGTGTGCTGCGGTATGGGCAGACACAGGACTGGTACAGTTATTGGCTGCCTTCGCCGGTTACAAGGCTGGAACCTAGCAAGCATTTCGGACGAATACCGGCGATTTGCTGGTGCAAAGGGTGGACGGGTACTAATTGAGTTGCATATTGAAGCGTTTGATACCAGCGCAGTAAAGGTGGATCTTGCCCGGGCTCCACAGTGGATACAGCGCACGGGACTCATTCAGAATGCTGCAAAGGAGGACGTCAACGAGAGTATGGACACGAACGAAGAGCCCGTTTTGGACGGCTCGCCGGCCACTGAGTTATCCGTTCATCGATAGCAGAGAACTCATTGCCAGATCCCGCACTGGTGTGGATTTCAGATGGATGTCTTGCGACTGATGACGCTTTCAGAACCATGAAAGAAGAATCCAATGGTCTAGAATCGCGTGTCCCATAGATTTGACACGTTTGCAAAGCTACTTGGACGGTCTCGTCTACGCTTTAATAGAAGGTTGACTATAAAAGTCATGAAATGCAAGAGTCCATTAAATGCTGATGGATTTTAGGCAAGAATCATTGTCATAAAAACTCGGGCCCACACAAATCACGACCCACGTGCACTTCCAATGCAACATAAATAGCCAATGATACAACGTACAAGCATTATCCTAACGTTTGGATGTTGAATGACAGCCGTGAAAGGTTGCCAGCATCAACTTCAAACGCGACTTTGGTGGTAATCCCGAGCCCAGCCAACACCCCACGTAGTACTCCACACGGAAACCACAAGTATGGTGTGGCAAGTTTAAGAGTTTCTTCAGAATTGAACGGAGTGCTCATTCGCCGGGTATAACGAAATGCATTGTCTACCAAGACAAATGTGCCTCGATGATTTGTTTTCAAGTTGTCAATCTGCTTTTTATACAGCACCACCCACAGTTCCTTGCAAACAAACTTCATGATGTCTAATTGATCAGTAAATCGCGCTCTATCTCTAGTGAAAACTTCACTCAGACCGCGACCCACCCGAAACCCGTAGCCTTCGACTAACGCATATACATCATCGTCCCGATTTTCGAGAGTTCCATATTTCTCCAATACTACGCTCTCAGCAAGCGGCACAACCTCTATTAGTAGAAAATCAAGCGATGATTGTGATACGGTATTGAGATTCGCGCCGGGTGCTTCTGCTGCTGCGTCCATTTCCAACAGGTTTTGTCTTGACCACACTCGCAATTGAATTGAGCGATTTGGGATCCATTCAGCCGCACGGCCCCATGACGAACCTCATTTCGAGACACTGACTAGGCATTGTGCTGTAATTTAGACCCAGGTTGTGAGTAACATTCTATTACGCTATATAACTTGTGGTACTGACGCCAAATGACAGTTGCTCAACAATGCTCTGTGGACGACGAAGTGGCGGGGGAACACCATCACGAAGCTGAAATCTCCTTGACTTCCGCATTACTTGGTATAACTTTTGCTGCGGGATTTCTCATCAGAATCTCGTACTTTCAACTGGCAATATATGGATCTGCGCTCGCTTTGTTTCACTTTTTGGAATTCTGGGTTACTGCTCGCTTCAACCACAGCAAATTGACAGTTGACTGTAAGTTATTCCGGAGCCATAGAATGCATATTTATTCCTAACAGCAGCATTTCTAATTCGTAACGGTCGTTCTTATTTAATTGCACATGCATTTGCCTTGACAGAAGCAGTTATTGAGTGGATTTTATTTCCACAACTAAAACGGCATTACCTAATTGCCAGCTTTGGCTTGGGGATGGCCATCGTCGGACAATCCATTCGAAGCATGGCCATGATACAAGCATCCTCAAACTTTTCACACCATATAATGCACGAAAAGGAGGCCAGTCATCAACTAGTCAAGACCGGAGTGTACAGCATCTCACGCCACCCGTCGTACTTTGGGTTTTTCTACTGGGCACTCGGCCTGCAAATCTTTTTATGCAACCCGCTGTCGTCAATTGGATTCATTACTGTATTATGGCGATTCTTTGACGGAAGAATTCGACATGAAGAAAAGCTTCTCGTTGAGTTTTTTGGCAGCGAATATCTTGCATACCGCGTCGACACACCTACTAGAATTCCATTCATCCCGTAAACGATGAAGACATCGAAACACAACATACTTCATTTTTAGTTGCGCTTTAACTGCAAATGATCACATGCTAATCGTCATCGGACATCGTCAGATCAATGACCTCGTGCTCTTGTTGGGTCAAAGGAGATGCAGAGGGCGCATTTCTTTGTGGAACGCGCATTGCCGGATTGGCATCTGGTGGTTTATGGATCAACGCATGCATGGGCATATGCCTTTGCTGAGATGAGGGTGGGGGCGCCTCAGAGAACCCAGACGAACTGAACAACTCGCTAAGGCTGCTAGCACGTCCATCTCCATCTGCGGCAGAATAAACACCTTGTGCAAGATCTGAAACGTGTGGGGAGGCTTGAGGATTCGGCAACAGAGACAGTTGAACCGGAGGTAATCCAGCTGGGCGGTCAACCGCTTCGGGATGCGCGTTCAATGGCGGCATCGATAGGCTCATCAGAGGAGGCGCACTCGAACTCCCCTGGCCATCAGAGGAATCCTGGTGGACTCTTGTGGGCGGTGAGAGCCCATGTTCTGGTGGGGCCGTCTGGTCAAACAAGCCACGGGCGCCACTGACAAGGCTAAACAGTGCGGAAGCAGCCTGCGTTGTATCGGATGCGGTACTGTCCCGGCGACCGGCATCCGATCGATCCAGCAGACCCGACTCGCTTATGCTCCGGTACATTTCATTTACATTAAGTCTCAGTTGCTCCGCCATCTGTCTGTTGCGTTCTGGGTCATTCCCCTCATTTCGAGGTCGAGTTGAATCTATAGGCTGCGCTGATTGGCTTCTTCGCTTGTCCTCGGCTGACTGAACGCTGTGTGGTCCCATCGATGGCCCGACAACGCCGGGGACGAAATTGCCTCGCATCGGCAATTGACGAGATTCCTCCTGCAGTGGTATTGTATTCGATAGACGTATCATCTCCTCATCTTCAGAGGAATCATCTAAGTCAATGACAATCGGTTCTGGCTTCTGGTGCCCGCTAGCGGCAGATTTGGACCGTGACTGTAACGGCACATCACTGTCATCACTGTCATCACCATCGCTCTCCTTGACATCTATCCTCTTCCAAGTCCCGTCGGGCTGGACCTCCACTTCTTCGATTTCCCTGGGCGTATGCCGCAAGATTTCCTCAAAATAAGAGTCGACGGCGAGATCTTCAAATCTCAACCTTTTGTCACATCGGCTACATATCCATGTAGGTGCCTGCTGCTGCAGCTCCAAAAAAGTCTCTCCATCCATGCAATCAATGTGTTGGCAGTGTATTGATCGTATAGGAACCTCGATTCGAGAGAATGAGATGTTGTCTCGCAACGAGTGAATAGTCGCAGTGGCAATAATATCCTCATCGTCAGCCAATGCGTGCAGAAGCCCAACAGCACTCTCTTTACTGATACGGGGCCTCGACTGAATCTGAGCTAGAATATTTCGCGTCGGATACGTCTCGCCAATATAGGAGCACATTGCGTAAGTAAACTGGTCTGTCACATCCCCTCTCGATGGATCGCGATTCAGCGTAATGTTAACATCAATCGTTATTCGTTTCCTTCCCATAGCAAGAGCCCTAGAAGCATATTCGGTGATGTCTGCCGGACGAGTGGATCCCAGCTTTCCTTTGACACCGCGAAAGTTGGCATTGACGGACTCAAGGTTCACCATCACATCAATATATACGGGGAACTGTATTGGCCGCTTTTCTGAAGTGGCATTGTAAATCTGCGACATAAAAAAAAGCCTAAACGTTCCATCGAGGATTCCTTGTTCTTCCTCACTAGTCATTGAGAAGCTCGTCGACATATGGAGCCGGTCGCTTTGATAGGGGCCCCTAAACAGAATCGGAGAATGGAGTGGCCTGCCCACTTTGTAGAATGGATCATCCAAAAAATTAAGCTTCACCTGAGTAGCTTGTATTCTTGAGTGTGCTGGAGAATGATGCCCATTATGCAAGTGATTGCGAGGACTGCTCGCTCCTGACCCTCTGTGCGACCGGCCAGCAAGGCTATTTGCCATCTGGGTGTATGTCGGCTCGGAACTGGCGCTTAACATAGAGGGATGGAATCCAGCTTCCTGCATTATGGCGGCGTACATTGATCGCAGGTCATGGACATTGTTCCTCCTTAGCAATACACCCAAATGCTCGATTAAGCGCTGCTTCAGTTGTGCCTTTCTGCCACTGGTTGCCAGTGGAGCTGTCCTTAGAATATTTTTCAGCTGCGGTACTGTCAGATTGTGCTCCAATAGCCTGATGCTTTCTCGATAGATTTCGGTGGGTGAATGAAGTGCTGACATCTTTCACACACATTCGTCATCATCACCTGTCGGCAATCGTCATGAGATTCTTTCTTTTTTGATATCGGTAAATGTGTGTACCCCCTAAGAGTTTTACGACTAGCCCGCCCCTCTATTACGCTCGCAAACTCGCTCGTAACGATCTGTAGATCATCCACTTCCTCACACAACAACTTTCCACTTAAGGTCACATGACTACATGCAACTATGCAGGTGCCAGGTGCCCACGAGCTGCCCAACATCACCTAGGGCGCCCATCTCACAATAAGTAGTTAGCCAAACAGGCGCCAGGTTACGAGCCCAATATTATTATCGTCCCATGAAGTTCTTTGTCCAGATATTTGACATTAAACCATTCTAAATCTAGCTCCGCCATAAATGAAATACATCGAAAGTCAGGCTGCGCGCGTTCCGTATTATTATACCAGTTCCGCCACCACGCTGAGACACGGAAATGGAGCAACTCTGCATGCATGATGCCGTTGGAAATGAGAGAACTGAGACCACTGTCAGGAAATTTCCACAGGTACTCCATTGGCCACAAGAGTTTGACGATCAAAAGCGTCTGCCTCGTTACGCTTATACTTGTACGTTTGAATTGTACCGCTCTGGGTGTCAATATCGAAGAGCCGGACGCGACGCACATAGCCGCCATATCCACCATATCCACCTTCACCAACTGCGCCACCGTAACAAAGCATAATCTTGCTGTGATCATTGTCATTTTCATCATACATGCAAAAGTCGTTAACATGGTCATGGCCAACTGATACGACCGTGACACCAACTCGGGCGTAGGCGTCACGAGCATGCGTATTTTCCCACGGCGCGGTACTGCCCTCCAAGTAGCTTCCTACCCATTTGTTTCCGCCTTTGCGATACTCGGGCAGTGGAATGTGCTGAAATGCCATGGAAAGCGAAATATGCGTATACTCGTCCTGCTTCGGCTTGAGTTCGCGGTACTTCGTCTCGATGAAGTCCATCTGTGACTCTTTGATGTGGTCGTAGCGACGAGGCTTTTGCATGGGAACAGTGTACTTGTGCGAATCAAGAAAATAGAGCGTAATAGCAGTGTGGTCTGATCGAGGCGCCAGCGCTTGTAGAATATAATTACCAACGCCATCAACTTTGTCGGGCCCAGCCTCTGCTAAAGAATATGGAAGAACTGAGATAATGTCCATGAGCTGCTCACGGGTAAACGCGCTCTTCCCGACATCATCATGATTGCCGAAAACTGTCGCATGAGGGATTTTGCGCTCTATTACGGGGGCGTATACCTTGTAAATGGCAGTAACCGGATCGGGACTCTCATTTCCGTATACCTGGTCACCCGAAAAGACAACAAGATCCGGTTGTTCTTTGTCTAGTACTGCTTCGATTAGCTCAAGCGTCCGGGGATCGGCTTGACAGTCGACTCCTCCCTCGTTTTCGGGAACTGTGTCGAGACACTTACCAGGACCAGTTGAAAAATGCATATCGGCCAATTGTAATATCTTCAACTTTCCATTTGCATTTACTCGCAGCACTGGTCTTGTTATCTCGACTTTTGGCCCTTTACGTACTGAAAGTCTCGGATTCGCTCCCGAGTCGGGCATGATGGTTCCATTCAAAAGTCTCCAACCCGGTCTGGGATCCTTTGCATCACTCCCAAAAAGTACATCAATGGCGCTCACACTAGAGCCAGGGATATGCTTTCCGTATTTTACCCACAAGACGTCTCTCTTTGACCAGCCGGCATCAGTAGCGTCTTGCATTGTAACATGCCCGGATTGTTGCCCACCTCCCTTGAGCACGCTCTTTTTGCTTTCAACAACATCTTGACGAACATAAAGCGGGATCGGATCGTCTCCATCCTCAAGAGCAACATCCAATACCACTTTTGGACTGCCTTCAAGCTTCTCCTCGGGAATTCGCTTCGAATAGACGAACCCTTTCGTCACCCACGATCCTTGAAGATATAGTTCTTTAGGTATTCTATACCAACCATCAGACTCCTCCGCCATGCACCCAGACACTGTCAGGCATGTTCTTATCTTGAGGTCTAATACGACGTCGGTATTCCTGTGGAGAGGAAGTCGTGCTTGGACTGAGCTGGGCAGAAAGTTCAGATAGAAGTCAGTAAATATCACAACAAGTGATAATACGGCAACTCCCACGACCAGCTTAAAGATTTGACGCACCCATAGGCGCGGTAGGGCCAGCATGAGAACTTGCGCTGTCTCAAATCCTGCTGCTCAGTCGTTGTTCATGTCATATTTGAGAATGCGCGGCTGGAGATATTGCATGAACAATGCACCAAATGGATGATGCGACAATCAGAGCCATTCGTCTAGCAAGTTTTACTGTTTACGATTGAGAGATGTTGCTGGGGTTCGTATCCCCTCTTTGCAGGCCGTAGTACAGCAGCATAACAACTACACCGGTCATAACATATGCATTAGGTACATAGCTCGTAAACAATAGTTGCACGTTTAAGTGCTCAGAAGACGTCCGGAAGACGCTCAATAACATAAGAGTGTCCGCCAACAGACATGAGAGGTATACCAGGAACTTTTCGGATCCGTCGCTTTAGATCTTGGTCGTTCGTTGCCACAATATAGCACTTGTGTTGCATAACTCTCTGAACGAGGCAATCATCAGCATAGGTACCTTTGTGGCTACACTTGAGCCGTTGTACTCGCGGATCACGGGCCATCCGTAGAGCGATTCTGTATTTCGGCCCGAGCTTTTCCAACTCTGCCATGACACAGTCTGTAACAATCGGAATACATCTCGCATACAAGGTGTCCATCATGCCACGGACAAGGTCCAACTTCTTTTGAATGCTGAAATTTATAAAGTTTGTATCGACAAGAACTTGATATGGAGGCTTGATTGCCTCGTTATACTGGAAGAAAAGAGCCGACGAGACTTGAGGGCTACAGTTAGCAGGTGTCTGACCTAACCAAGAGCCTACACTGTTATCACAAAAGCAGCGGCCTGCTTGCAAATGCCATCGTCAAACTTACATTTCCTTTACGAGCTCCTCGTCCTTCTTAGTCTTTTCCGGCGCTTTTTCTTGGTTTGCCTTTCTGTGATTAGTTGCAGTTCATCATCAAACGAGATAGTCTTAGTGATGTAGAGCCACGTACATTCTTTGGTCTTTTGAACTAATTATTCGCTTCACCTGAGCAAACTTCCTAGTTTTCTTTGCTTTTCCCATGCTGGCCGTCTTGTTTTCGAGTACGTTGCTTGAGGACCTAATTTTTTTGTGTAAACCATCACCGGTTATCACCCTAACCTTCACACGGCTGACCCGACCTCTCGTTTGTAAGTTCATTGACAACATCATAGCCAATAATTGCGGGAAAAGGATGGCATTTTCTGGGGTAAGATTATGATGTGAGCAATAGAACATTTAGTTTGGGATTGACTAACTTGCAGTGGCGTGAATTCAAGTTTTTTGACGATCTGCCCATTCGAGACCCGTCGGCGGGATCTGATCCCCTGTATTCAGTAAGTGGCTTTGTATACTACCTCGCCCAATAGACCACCGTAACAACGAGAGTTTTAGCTAACGACAGGATCCTGGAATTACGACATTTGCATCTGGACGGGAGTCAATCTTCTATGCCACAGCCGACGGACATGTCAAAGAGTTCAATAAGCGCCTAGAACTAGTACAGTCTTTTACGGCATATGAAGAAGAAGGGTGGACCATTACGAACCTAAAGTATTTAAAGGGAACTAACCTACTTTTGACGGTTGGTAGCAGTCTTGAAAAGCCAGTCACTATTCACCTATGGGACCTAGAGAGGGAAGACACCGAAGCTCACCGTCCATATTTGCATGCCACAGTAAAAGTAAACAATGGCCCGAATCGGTTTCCATTGTCTGCATTTGCAGTTTCAGCAGAGTACAATATTCTGGGTCTTGGATTCACTGATGGAGCAGTCATTGTCGTCAGGGGAGATATATTGCATGATAGAGGTTCCCGGCAGCGCCAGGTATTCAATGCGGGAGTTGCAATCACAGGCTTAGAATTTTTCGAAGACAGGGATGAAGGAACTGCTCTACTTTACGTTGCATCGTTGAATCAGATATTGACAGTTTCGACGACCGGCAAAAACTCTGGCAAACCTGAGAAAGTGCTAGATAGGTCATCTGGTGCCTCACTGGGCTGCGTTACAAAGGAGCCAGGAAAACCTGATGGGAGCCTCATAATTGCCCGAGACAATGAAATTTGCTACTATTCACCCTGGCGCAAAGGCATATCCTACGAATTGGATGTCTCCAAGCGAACTATTCGCGCCTATAGGCATTATCTGGTAATGACGACAACCTACTCCACTGGTAATGTCTTGGCAACAGCGACGACGAGGCTGTTAATATTTGATACGCTTAACAAGTGCACGGCATTTAGTGGCACGATCGGTGTTGGAGTCAAGGATATCCTTGTCGAATGGGGCGACATTGTAGTGATCGCGACAGATGGGATTCTACATATGCTGAAGGAAAAGGATCTTGATTCAAGGCTCAGAATTGTAAAAGACCGCGAACTCTATGATGTGGCGCTTGAAATGGCTCGAAATCTCAAAGCTGATGACAGAAAGGTTGTCCGAATAGAACGAGAGTATGGTGATTACCTCTATGACAAAGGGGAGTATGCAGACGCCATGGGGCACTATATCAAAGCAATCGATTTGGGTGATACGAGTGACGTTATATTAAAGTACAGAGACTCGCAGCACATGGAGAGCCTCACTTTATACTTGGAAGCACTACATGAGAAGGGAGTTGCGTCGACAGAGCATACAACTTTATTGCTTAATGCATATTCCAAGCTCAAAGACGTGGACAAATTAAAGACATTTATTGAGGGCAGTGGGCAACAAAAGTACTCGTTTGATTACGAGGCTGCCATCCGCATCTGCAGGCAAGCGAGTTTCGCTTCGTTAGCAGTGTACCTGGCAAAGAAAACTGGAGATTGTGATTTGGCTGTCGAAATAATGTTGCGAGACTTGCATGACTACAAAGGATGCCTTCAGTACGTCAATTCTCTAACGGTTGCGGACGCTCTCCGTATACTCATCGAGAACTCTCGCCTCTTGTTAGACAACCTTCCTATGGATACTACAGCTCTCCTGATAGTGTTGTTTACTGGCAAGTTCGTCCCAAAGCCTGTTGAACTTTCTCTACCAGGATCAAGTGTCATGCGTAATGGAGCTTCTGCTTTCTACAAACCTGAATTAAGTACTCTGGCAACACCCGTCATCCAGAGCTACAAGGCGTTTCTTAGCTACCTCGGTGGACTTGGTACCAATTCGCCTGTTGAAGAATCAACAGCTGCCGTGTTGACTGGGACAGCCAGCCCCCCAGAACCTACCTACCAGCCTCCTCGGCCTCGCCTGATTTTCTCGTCTTTTGTTGATCATCCCAACGAATTTGTGGTATTTTTGGAGGCGTGCATTGAGGCCTACGACTCGTTTGAAGCGAACAAGAAGGATAGAATAGATCTTCTGACGACTCTTTTCGAGATGTATCTCAACCTGGCCTATCGCTCACCGGACGAGGAGAAAACGGCTCACTGGCAGACTAAAGCTCGTGACCTAGCGAACCAGCACAAGAATATGGTGGACAAGACGGCAATGCTGCTGACCTCGCACTTATTAAAATTTGATGAAGGCGAGCTTCTTGCTCGGGATGAAGAGGAAAACTTTCATGTCGATCTTTTCAGAGCCTGCGTTGCTGTTAAGGACACAAAGCGAGCCATTTCAATTCTCCACAAGTATGGCCAACAGGAGCGTGAGCTATTCCCGCTAGCACTTATGTACTTCACCTCGTCTGCGGAGATTCTTGAGGATGTAGGGGATGAATTCGAGTATGTCCTTCAAGGCATTCAGGAGAAGCATATTTTATCGCCCTTAGAAGTGGTTCAGATTCTGAGTAAGAACGCTGTAACCACCGTTGGCCATGTTCGAGAATATCTACTGGATCTTATCAAAAGCGAGACAATGGAAATTGAGCGGAACCAAACTCTGTCCGCGTCGTATCGGAACGATGCGAACGAACTCAAAGAGAGGACGGAAAAGATTCTCAATGACCCTGCCGTCGTACAGTACACGGAGTGTGCGTCTTGTGGTCTCTCTTTAGACTTACCGGCAGTCCATTTTGCCTGCAAGCATTCGTATCACCACCGGTGCCTGCGATCTGGTGTCCTATCGGAGATTGACGGAGAGGAACTCCAATGCCCACGGTGCATGCCAGAGCTTGAAAGCCTTCGAGCTACTCGTGTGAAGCAAGAATCAGATGCTGAACGCAAAGACTTGTTTCTGAACGCTCTCAGTGGGGCTGACAATAAGTTCAAAGTCATATCTGACTTTATAGGCAAGGGGGTTCTAACTTCTACTTGATCTTTTCTTTGTGAGTCAAAAATTAAGACGTTATTCCATTGCTAGAAAGGGATAGTCGTGAGACGATTTTCTTTTGCTCGTAATATGTAACTAATTACATGCGCTCGACTGGAGTAAGACCAAGGAGGCGCATACCATTTCCAAGAACCTGTCGGGCGGCCGAGTACAAGGCGAGACGAGCGGCGGCAAGCTGCTTCTCTTGGCCAGCGACCCACAAAACATCGTAACACGATGATACAATGTGAGTGAGTTTGAATAAATAGGTGACAACTGTTGAAGGCTCTTGGTTTTTGAGCGATTGCAAAAGGACGTCGGGGAACTGCGCAAGAGCACGGGCCAGCTCTTCAGCGTGCTTCTCCTTGAGCAACGAGAAGTCTGCGTTCAACATATCCGCCTCGGAGATGTTATCCTGAGCATTACGTTTCATAGAGCACAGTCGCGAGTGAGCGTACTGAAGATAGGGCCCGGTGTCACCCTCAAATGAAGTCATTCGCGACCATTCAAACTTATAGTTGTTAACACGTTTGGCGGCCATGTCCTGAACCATTACCGCAGCGATACCAACAAGATCTGCAACCTTGTCAGCATTTTCAACCTGGGCGTACTTGTTCTCATTTTTCTTCATGACATCATGCATTGTTTCCTTAGTTTCATTCAAGATGTTATCGAGGAAGACTACTGTGCCCTTACGTGTGCTCATACCCTGTACAAGACCATAGTTGATGTG